>LTAT01000006.1:66735970-66762747 GCA_003286495.1 Chlorodrepanis virens | reverse complement strand
GTTTTACTGATAAGAAATAACAAACACCTGAGTCTGAACATGAGCTACTGTCTCAAGTGCCTTCAATCCAGACCCAGAGGAACCGACTCCTGAAACCCCCACACAACTCACTGGTACTGCCACAAGATCCCATCAACAATTGGAATAACAATATATTTACTTACATTGCTCTGGTGCTCTTGGGGTCACACTGCTCCAGCAGCTGGAATAGCAGAACATCCCTGTGCCAGAAAGGCTTGCAACCTGGAATTCTGCTACTCTTGCTGATAATTTCAACTCCAGTCTATCCAAGATAAAAGTTCAAGTCTGTTTGGCAACCCCTTGACACACAAACCCCAGTAACCATTCAGCAAGAGCATCCTTCTTCTCCTGAGCTATCCATGTGGGAAATGCAAGCACAGAGAGCTCCACAAGCCTTGACCATACAAGCTCAGAGGTTGAGATGGACACAGTGTTTGGCCTAAGACCTTGGAGAAGGCTTGTAGGTTTAGAATAGAACGGTGACACAGACACAAAATAAGAATAAAGATTTGTAGTTGAAGTAGAAATATATTTTAAGCAAGTATAAATAGTCCTCATATAGGTGAAAAAATATGGTAAGCAAGTTAGTAGAAAACAATTAAAGTCCAGCAACAGGACTTGTTATAAAGTTAGTAAAAGGTAGAAGGTACAATAATAGGTTTCTGTAGAGTTTTATGATTGGATAAGAAAAGATGCATTGTGGTAAATCATGTAAAATGTAGCAATTAGCAATTGGCTTATGAAGATGCCAGTCAGCTTTGTGAAAGTAGCTGATTGGATAAGAAATTTATAAAAGACATTGTAACTAGAATTACAACAGCTTCTGATGCAAGGCTTCTGATATGATGGCTTTAGATGTAACAACCTTACAGTCTCACCCTTCTATGAGACTGATTTTGCAATAATTTATCTTCTAAATGACTGTTCAGTCGACCTCTTTCTGTATCCCAAACATTCATTGCTCGGCCACAAAGTCCTGTTGGAAAATCCCTCTGGAATTTAGCACATTATGTTTATTACAAGAGTTTATACTAAGAACTCATCCCTTCCCATTTTAAATCAAGAAATAAATACATTTCTCAATAAAACAAATGTGAAATCCCACACATAAGGTGGTGCAGCCCCAGGGGTCAGTAGAGGCTGGAGAACAACAGACCAGATGCCACAGCTCTGAAGGGAAGCCCCTGGGGTCAGGGTGGGCAGCAGGCTGCACCTGAGCTAGCACTGTGCCCTCAGGATAACAAAGGCAGGCTCTTCTCAGGTCGTGAAAAGATGCAAAGGGTGCAAATTGCAAAAAAAGGAACA
This sequence comes from Chlorodrepanis virens, assembly GCA_003286495.1. Lineage (NCBI taxonomy): Eukaryota > Metazoa > Chordata > Aves > Passeriformes > Fringillidae > Chlorodrepanis > Chlorodrepanis virens. The sequence continues at coordinate 66,761,421 of LTAT01000006.1, read as the reverse complement.
TTCTGGTTAGACTAAATGAAAATGTATCCACTGCATTGCTGCAAAAACCTGTGCATTGAGGGGTAAGGCCATGTCTGTCCTCAAGGGTTTTAAGAACTTGACTGGCCAATGTCCTCATTAACCTGCCCTAGCTTTGATGCCAGTCCTGATAGAAAAGAAAGCTGGAATAAAGACCTGGAGGTTTTCCTCCTGACATTGCCCTTTACCACAGCTCCCACTTCACCCAGTCACCCCTGGCTGTCTCAGGTAATTTCTGCAGACATGATCAAGTTGGTTTCCTTCACATTCTCCTTGGCTTTTCCCTGCCAGCCAAGGCTACCAAAACTTTCCAAGTTCAGATTTTGCTGCTTCCTTATGCCACAGCCTCACTGACTTCCTTGGGTTTGCTCCCAATCCATAACTGTTTATGGATGACAGTTTATAATCTGACTGAAAGGATCACAACCAAAAGGAAAGGCAAAATGCAGCCTAAGGAAAAGGCATTCTACTGGGCACTGGGAAAATCTTTGAAGAGGAAACTCTTCCTCCAGAGCTGTGTTCACCTCAGGGTCTTAAAGCTCATATTACTCAGGTAACATTAGGCCTCAAATATCCTTGTGTCTGGTATGAAGTGTTTTCCAAGTGCTTTAAAACAATGCTTCTTCACATAGGAAAAGGAATCCAAAATAAGGAATTCCCACCATCTTGGCAATTCCTTTTCCTATCTTCTTCCATAGAATAAGAGTGAAAATTCAAATGTAGTTTTCAGTATATTTTTAGTGCTTCTGCTATTTGGAATATGATTTCAATTCTTACATTTCCTTCAGTGCTATGAAAACATTTAATTTTTACAATGTTTTTTGATGAAAGTCAGAAGAATTTCTCACTGTCTAGGTATTCGTAGATATCCCATAAATATCCAACCATAGACTCCCTGTATATGATGATTTATATCAACTGAAATTTCTTGGGTATTAATAAAGAAACAACTGAGAACACAAATAAATGGGGGAAAATGCTCAGCTATATTTTTCTAGTTTTTATTATGGTTTTTTTCCTAATATAAAATTGCTTTGTTTTCTTGACCAATGTTTCCATACTACCTGGAAAGTTACTTATGTGGAAAACTAATTAAGAGGCACAAAGTATTGCACTGCAGGCTTCCTGTGTTGTGTAAATTAAGATGATGGTGAACTTCTCACTCCCATCATCTTTCTTACAATTCTGTGACTAAACCTGCTGCCACTCTCCAAACAAAACATGAAACTTCCTCCCTTATGTTTCATTGGCCACATTCAAAAGGGCAGTAGTTTATTACACATGTAATTAGAATTTAATTTTCCCAACAAAAATCTGATGTTTGTTTAACTGGACAAACATTCCAGGAAAGATATCTATCCTTACAAATACAAAAATATGGCGATGTGAAATAGTATATTCACAAAGAGATTTCTCAAAGCCAATAAGAGGGATTGGAAACTAAATTGTCCATGAGTAAAAATGGAAATTGGTGCTTGACTGTCCTCTAGTTCTTTAAAACTCCTCCCTCAGTAATATGAGCACATTTGAAGAGACATCTTGTCTCTTGTTTGAGGAGCAACATGAGGCTGGATCCCAAGCTGACATAAATCAAAACAGCTCTGACAGGTCTCTGTTGATTTATACCAGCTGAGAAATTGTGTCTCTGCACAGATATCTATGGCTGAGCTGTTGAATGATTAATATTCACATCCTTATTTAGCTTTCCACCTTTGTCTTGGCTTTGTTTTTCTTCACACCCACATCCTGAAAAGGTATTTTGTACTAATTTATTTCTACCACATGCAGTTCTAAGATTGTCTAAAAGTGCAGTGAATGTTTCATGAAACTGTTAGAACTGAAAATGTTTAGAGAGCAAAGCAAAAACATTTTCTTTTCTAAGCTGGTTTGGTTTTTTCTCCAATTTGTGCACACAATACTTATTCATTTGGGAGCAGGGGAAAGCATTGCTTGCCAACAGAGAAGGAAAACATTTATTGCTAATAGAACCTTAATGTGTCCATACCACTATATTTCTCCGATTTATACTAAAGGAACCATATTTGCACTCATTACAGAGAAAACTGTCCATTTTGCAGGAAAAGAGATGCTGTAATTACTATCATACTGGCCCAGAAATGCTAAAAATGGGGCAGGATAGGACGGGAGAACATAATAGCATGTTTTAAATAATGCCCTTCACCCCAGACCTAATTTAATTTGTTTTGTAGGCTGTCTTTGAACCAAAGATGCAGATGTTGTCCTCTTGCTGTCAATTTGACTGCAAAGTGTTTTTCCTTAACCACATCTGTACAGGAACCCCTCCAAACTGCAGTGAGGCTCCAAAAGAGCAAACTGCATCCCATTACTATTGAAAGAACCCAAGGAGTGCTTCCATCAGAAATTATGAACTCTTCCTCAATACAAAAAAACTCCCAAACCAAACCAGGAAATGAAAACAGAGGCAGTGGCATTCAGAGCTGTTGTTTCTAAACAGAAAAGAGGGGTGAAAGCAGTGATGGAATGGTGCCAAACCCATGGGTCCACCCAGGCACATAGGGGAGATGATACTTTACAATTAAGACTCTAAACCAGCTACAGTTCAATTAAGTTCCCTTCAATAAAACATCTGTCATTGTGGAATTTGCACAGTCATCCTGCTTCAAAGAAATATGCTTACTTAAATAGAAATTAGATCAATAGAAGTATTTTATGTATTTCTTCTCAGGTCACGTGCAAGGTATTGATGATTTTCTTGCTTAATTTTTTTCAGCCTGTCTCCTGTGAGTGATTTACAAAGAAAAGTCTCAGAGAAGCAATAATAATTCCTTAGGGTATAAATACCACATCTGTACACCAACCTGACTGATAGCGTGGTGACAGAAACTTAATGTTTATTTATGTACATGGGAGATTCAATTTAATATTGGCTCAACTTTTTTTATCACTATTTGTATTTGCTTGCATACTGAAATATAGGTAACTTCAGAACATGCATAAATTCTTCCAAATGAGTTAAAGAAGAAATCTGGTAACTTTCATTGCCTACACATTTCCTGGAATTATTAAACTATTTTTAAATCCTACCATTCTGATTTTTCTTTTTAATTTAATTGATTGGAATACAAATAAATAAAAAATTTGCATAAGGTGAAACTCATCCCTGTGCCTCTGTAGCTATTTTAATTATTTAAGTGTAATTTCAGAATTTGTAGTCAGGCATTATTCCAGTCCCTTCCTCAGGGATTTTTCAGGACACCTCCAAGCTGATTATAACCATTATGATATTTTTTTTAAGCCCTGCACAACAGGTGAGGAGCAGAACCAGGTATATCAGCTCATGTACATCAGATATGGGTCTGGTTTTCCATCCCTGGAAGTGTCCAAGGCCAGGTTGGAATGGGGCTTGGAGAAGCCTGATCTAGTGGAAGGTTCCTGTTCCCCAGGGGAAGATGGAGCTGGATGATCTTAAAGATCCCTTCCAACCTAAACCATGCTACACCTTTGTAATTTAATATTCTCTCTCTCTCAGCTAAACACCTGGTGTGATGTTACATATAATTTGCTGGTTTGTCTGCTGGAAGAGATCTATAGAGCACTCCTAAATGACTAAAAGAAGGATGGCTAATGAAAAAAAAAACAGGACACAAGCTCTCTCTTCAAGTTGCTCATATCACTGTGGGAGGTGTTTTAAAGAACTAGAGGACAATCAAGCAATGGAAACTTCCCCAGCTGCTGTCCCAGAGTGGAGATGGAAAGAAAAGCTGCAGAGAGGGGAATGTGCAGCTGTGGCTGTGCAGGTGAAACAGAGGGATAAGTGAGGGCTGGGGCCTCAGCCTTGGGACAGAGGATCTGAGGGGGTTGGAACTGTCTGGGGGATGCTTTAAGGTTTAGCTTTCATATTTTTAGATTCTGTACCGTCCTAGTGTGTGACTCTGAACTTCTGTTCTGTCTTAGTGTGACTCTGAACTTCATACAAAGTGTTAGCAAGTTCTCCTCACAACGTAGTCAGACAAAACAATCCTTTTCCAGACCAAGGACACCGTTGCAGTTTCAGTCCCAAAAGGTACAAACAGGAGTGAATTGAGGAGAGCAGTCTGGGAGGATGGGACTTCATTACCTGGAGCTGTAATTGAACAATTAACCCCAACTTGTAAATGGACCAAAACTTATAAAAGTGTGAAAACTTGTGACCTCGTGTCCATCTTGGCTCCATCTTGGGTGTAACCTTGGCCAGGTTCTTGTGCTGCCCAAGGTTATCCTTCAAAGGCCTTTCAATAAATCCCTACTTTATTCCTTTAACTCTGCCTAGCCTCTGTTCTAGTCGAGCCTCTCAGGCATCACGGGGAAGCTGGGAGCTGGAATGGTCTCAGGAGCAGGCAGCAGTGGGGGAATGTGGAGTAAAAGCAGCTCAGCTGCACTGCAGGCTCAGCTGTGCACAGAGAGGCTGAATTTGGCTGAATACCAGAGATGAACAGCATTTACAGCTACTGCCCCTGACAGAATAAGTAGGGGTAGGGAAATTAAAAAGAAAAAAAAAAAAAAGTGGGATTCCCCCTCCAAATTGTTTGAATCCTCCCAATGACTCTGAAATACAAGCAATTATTTTGAAAATTTTCAGCATTATCACATTCCCAGGGGTTGACTCAATATGTTCCTCCGTGGTTCTGCCCTGTTCACCTTTTTCTGCAGCTATGAAAGATAAACCTTAAAATTGTTCTTCTAGCCTTCACTGCTTTTTAAGCTAACCTAGGACATTGAAGATTCTGTAGTCCAAAGGCAAAAATCTGATTTTTTTTTTTTTAATTAGGAGCTTCTCATTTATCTCGAATGACATTTTTGCTGCCTTTTGTATTCTCCTGCATTTTCTAAATGCTTTTTTTGTCAGAAGCTTGCAAAGCTTGCTGGTGTCTACATTAAACCAATCCATCAGCCCTGGCACTCAATCACAGTAAGTGAAACACATCTTCTACCTGCAATGTCTCCCTAGAAAGAGCTACAAAGAAATGTTTTATTTGACTTTTAGCACTTCTTGATTGACCACAGTGTATTTGGAGTTAAAACATTTTAATTTAATTGGTAGTAACAGAGGAAATTGTCCATCTACAAAGCTGACTTGCTCAAACAGGACTTTGGATGTCTCACTTTAGTTCTCACCTATAATATAATAAGACAGGTTAAAAAAAAAAGAAAAATAAGATTGAAGTGCCTTGTTCACAAATTAGAATTTTCAAATTTGAAAGTGTGTATAAATCCTACTCAAATATTTACAAAAAACATTTTTAAAGACCGCTGATTAAATGCCCAAATATTGACATTATAAAGCAGATCCATTTTTGGTTTTGGCCATGCCTAACTTTGTTTGGTTTCACCTTTTTCCACCAGCCCAGCTTTGGAAAACAGAGTTGTCCAGTGGTGCAGTCTTGCAACAAGGTTTTATCAGTGGAAAGACCATAGAATAGAAATGACACAAACTAAGAAACAAGACCTAGTGCTGGCCATGTCATTGGTAACTTTAAAAAAAAAACCCATGAAATAACCTTTTGTAGACAAAACAAATGCTTCAGAAATATATTCTGACTTAAATATAACTATTGGAAAATTGGTTATGATGATTTCTGAGGTTGTTGTGGTGTTTTCCTTCTTTTCACTCAAAACCATGTTGCATTTACATAAAAAGGCAATATAATTTCCTGGGTTATAAACAATTGTGAGATGCATTTATACAGAATCAAAGATCATTTGAGGCTGGAAGGGACCACTGGAGATCATCCAGCCCAACTAAAATTCAGGCCTGATCCAGGCAGGTTTTTGGGAGCTGGCTGCTGAGGACCTTTTCACGTTTTTCTTTTGGAGCTGGTAACACCACATCAGGTGTGGGATGTCAGTATGAAAACCACTCAACACATGAGATTTTTTAAAAATTGAGGTGAGTGCTTTCAAGGACAGCATTTCTCAGAAGCATTTAGAAATGTCAGTGACGACAACTTATCTGTCAAGCTTACAGATTGACACTTTTAGATCCAGAGAATGCATTAAGCACAAGCTTCCATCAGTTGATTTCGCTTCTGTGTCATTCCTTCACAGCACTGTGATGTCACTATTGGCTTAAAAACTCTGTGTTACTTGATCACGTATTTTTGAGCCCATTCTCAGGCAAGAGAGAACACTGAAAAACTGCCAAAATACAGTTTTCAAGGGCTGGGGGTGGGGAATGTACTTTCACCAAGGTAGAAAAGTTTATTGGGAAAGGATTGTTCTAGAAAAAATGAAAATTCAGAGCTGGGGTTTCAGCTCTAAATCTGGAGGTTCTTTTTTCTTCAAAGCAATTTAGATAACTGCTAAATATGACTCTCCCTGTGTTACAACTGTGGAAAGACCAAGTCAAAGCCCAGATTATTCTAGTTGGGCTCTCAGGTACAATTCTGAGCTGCTGAGCAAAAGCAACTGGATTTGCAGAAAGGCAGAGAGAGCTGAAGGTTCATTCTAGGGAGCACAGCTACAACTCCAATCCAGGCCAAACTAATCACAGAACTATTTAGGCTGGAATAGCTGGAATAGACCCCCAGGGTCATGAAGCCCTGCCTCTGACTGATCCCCTCCTTCTCAAGCAGAGCACAGCAGTAAATGTCACACATGTCACACAGATCTCAGCCTAAATTTTGCTGCAGCACTGAGAACTCCCTGGGTCTATCCTGGGGCTGTCCTGAGGGATGAGTGAGGGCTGTGACAGATGTTTTATGGGTGATGGAGGAAGGGTAACTGCTACTTTCAGAAAGGGCTACAGCTGCCATCACATCACTTGTTCACAGTGTCACAGCTCTGTCTTTTTCCTAGGGCAAAGCACACAGGAAATCCCTGTTCTTGTCTTGCTCCCACCTGCCTCCTGCAGCACTCAGTTGTCTCTTCTGCCTGCCTCTGGAGCTAATAACCCTCTCAGCAAATCAATGAAAAAGACACAAATCACCTGCCAGTCAGTCCTGTCTGTCACCAAGTGGTCCACTCTGCTACCCAGAGATAAATCTGTTGTGACCACACTTGTCACTGTCCTGGAGGTCAAAGCTGATGTAAACAAAAGGCACCTGCTTTATGCCTCCTGAAAATAAGGCCCATTCCATCTGTCTATTTAAAAACTGAAAGACATAAACAACTACAAACACTTCAAGAATTTCACTGTCCTACCTTGTAACAAGCTCCAAAGCTTATCTGTGTTGATAACAGAGTTTTCTCTCTCTCTTGCCTGGTTTGCTTCTTTGACCCACTTTTTCAACACTTTCCCTAAAGGTAACACAAAACCTTTCTCAGTTGCTCATGCAACTTTTGCTCATACTTAATAACCAGCGCCTCTTTTTGAAGGCTGTGTGAGACTGTTGGAGAAATCTCAATGGCTTTTCATGGTGCAAGGGATTATTTGCATATTGAGTCAGGCAACAGATCTCAGCAGCTCCATCTCTCTCAGTCAAACATACAGAACCTGAACAGAAAGATGGGATTGGCTTCTCATGTGTGTGACCTTATTTTTTCTATCATCAATCATTGTCAGTTCTGCAAACATGTGATAAACTGCAATGTACCTAAAATGTGCTGAAGGGGTTGGCAGACATGACAACTGGAATCTTTACCTACTCTCCCCTTCATGTCTGCATTTTCACATAGGGCTCCAATATTTCTATCTCAAAAGCCCTGTAAATTACACAGTTGTCCTTTTGAGCTGACAGGTCACACTGTTGGCTCCTATTCAACTTGCCATCAACCCAAACCCACAGACCTCCTTCTGTGGAGATGCTCTCCAGCCTCCTGTCCCCCAGTTTCAGTGTAAAACCAGGATTATCCCAGCCCAGGTGCAGAATCCAGCCCTCTGGAGGTACCTGTGTTCCTTCCAAACTCTTGCAGGAGCCTGTAAGTGACTAGCTCAAACTTTAATGCTATAGAATGATAGAAACAAAAATGGTTTGGGTTGGAAAGGTCCTTTAAAGGTCACCTAGTTCAACCCCCTGCAATGTGCAGGGACATCTTTAACTACATCAGGTTGCTCAGAGATCTGTCCTGACTTTGGAAGTTTCCAGAGATGAGGATCCACCACCTTTCTGGGCAACCTGTGCCTTTCACCACACCTATTGTAGCAAAATGCTTTTACCTGGACTGAATCAGCATTCTTTTAGTTTAAAACCACTACCCCTTGTCCTATTTATCTTTTAGACACATAAGATGAAGCAGTCTTTGGGTACCAAATTGCATTCAAAGCCCGGCGATGCAAATGTTCATTAATATGTAGTAAATATTGGTAGCACCCTGTTACAATTTTTTATGTTTATTTATTATGATTTTATCCTGTCAGCTAAATGCCATATTGTCAAGATTTAGTTATGAAGTGGGGACTGATATGGTAATGATAGCAAAGCAAAGCAGAAAGTAAGCAAACATCATTTTTTTTTAGCAATTCCTTCTTTTTATTTGAGTTTGTGAGATATTATTTGAAGTGTGGATTCAACACCAGTGACATAAAAATAGTTTTCTACACAGGAGTGAGTTTTCTTGGCCAATGCAGACCAAGCCAATGCATTTAATGGAGTTTAGGAGGATTTCAGCTGACCCCAAAGCACAAGGAGTTTTAGCCCCTGAGGTAAGATTCTCTGTTCCAGGGTTAGCTGCTTGAATGGAGTGACAGAATCTCCTCTGTAGAAAAAAATCCTTCTTCTTTTCTGGAATAAGACCTCACACTTCTGCACTTATGAAATATTAGAAATCCTCTCTTGAGGAGGGTTGGGAGGTCAAGAACCTGTGGGTGGAAAAGGGAGAAAGGGCTATAACAGATGACATATCAGCAGTTCTGATATTCTCAGCTGGGAGCATCAGGACATATTTGTCTGTTGTCTGCAAGTCACTGGCAATTTCTGTGGCTAATCAGTGAAATCACTTTAAGCAATGGATGACTCTTTAAAATAGGAACCAGAAGCCAGTGGAGATATGTAGGGAAGAAAACCTCTCAACACTTCTGAGGCTAAAGGAGAAGACAAACATCTCCTGAAAATGGTTCATCCTGGCTTAAATAAGTTCTAAAATTCCTTATCTATCCCTCCTCATACTGTACACAGGGAATATTTGACTAAGGCAGATCTACAAGCCTATGTTTTTGATTTTTGAGGTAATGGACCTCAACCACACTGATCAGGTGACACGGGATAAACCAGAGCTGTAGTGTTCAAAACTCCAGTGAAACATTCTAATTAATCATTACAGGACTCAAAGAAGTCACATGTTTTTCATTTAAAATATTTTAATTGTCATTCACTCTTCAATGAACCTGAGATGTTTTATTTGTTGAAACTTTATCTCACTCCAGCTTCTTTTCTTTATCTGTTCCTCATTATTATGCTGAAAGTTATGAAACAAAAAAGATTGGACTTAACATGAAAACTGAAGTAATTAAAACCTGAATGAAGATAAAAAATGAGGGGAAAAAAAATCCAAAGTGCCATGAAAATAATACCAGAAACTTTCACAAGAAAATTCCACATTATCAACTGAGGAAATGTAAATGAAAAAGAAGCCAGTGAAGGTTGAGAAAAGCCCATGTGTAGAACAGGGCCTAACAGTGCATTGCTGTCATTCATACAAATAAAAGTCAAATTTAACTGTGCTGATGCAATTTTTAACTAGAGGAATCATTACCTGAACCACACCTTTATTTCTCAGAGGGAACTCAAAGAATGAATTTCACCTGAAACAGCAACAGGATGTTTTCCTTTCAAACAGTAAAGCATAGCTAAGAATGCTGGAAGCCAGAGCTTTTACTGGGACTTGGTTGCAAGTGAAAAATGGAATATAGCTATTGCATTTTACAAGGAGTCAGCTCCTCCTCTGTCCCACTGACTTTCAGGTTTAACAGCAGAGGACAATTCATAGCAAAAAGGCATTAAGTCCATTTGCATTGTGAGTTAATAACAGATGAAGTTCTTGCCAGCCAGCTTCTTTCAATGCACTGAGTGAAGCATAGAATTGATTTAGTACACCCAGTAAAATTAAGTGGACATTTTGCAATGCCTGAATTAATTGCAGGATGTATTTTTGTTTATTACTTCCGAGGGAAACTTCAGTGGTTCTCATTAAATGCATGGATGGATGGATGGGTGGGGGAATGATTGATGATACAGGATCAAATACAGCCAATTATTTTTCCATTTCTTCTGGGCATATTGCTCTATTAAGAAGCAGAATATGGCAGTAACAATCAAACTTAGCACAGCCATCCTTATTTGCTCTTTAAGGCTGAAATTCAGCCTGGTGAATATGCACAGCAAACACCTTCTTGCATTTCTCCTTCCTCCCCACAAACTTGTATTCATTAACAAGACACTGACATTTACAACGAGGACAGATTTTCAAAACTGTTTCCTTTGAGAACTGCAAAATAAGTAATCACATTTTCCAAGGAGTTTGCTCATATTGGTGATTCACAGGAAATGCAGTCCCAAGAAGTCACCCCAGCTGCCCACTCAGGCCTAGGAGGAGCTTCCTGCAATCAAATGTCATTATCCTGTTTCTGACCCTTCCTTAAAATCTGTGATGTGAAAAGGAATAGAGAAAAATATTGGATAAATGTATCTGTTCAATAACCAGCTAAGGGCTCAGTCTGAGGGGGTTTTTGTCCTGGTGGGGTTCAGCAGTGACAAGGGGATGCAATTCACTCAATGCATTCCAGCACTGAGTCAGGGCCACTCCCTCGTGCTCACCACTAGGCACGGCACTGTTTGGAAAGTTGTTTTACCCTCTAAACAAACAGAAGAATTCTTCATAGTGGAGGAAATTGCTGCCTTGGGTCTGTACCCACACCCTGGTTAATATCTGTGCCCTCACAGCCTCCCCTTTCCCACTCTGTCCATACCCAACCTTTACTGAAGACCTAAAATGTTATTTTCAAACACCACAGCCCATTTTTGGCCTTGTCTTTTTCTCATGGTAGAATCATGATCCAATAATTAATTCTCTCCAGCTCAATTAACAGCACTCAGAAATCTGTGACTGATCACACTTTGCTTTCTGGATCTTCATTCACCCAGCCCAGAATTCAGTTCAAAATTTGGTAACTGGCAACTGCTCCAGCTGTCATTTGAAACTTCAGCTTACTTTTTTGTGGATTTTTTTTTTAATTTAACCTTACACCTATTTCTAGTTTCCAAAGTTTGCTTTAGCTTTTATGTTCACCTCCTCAGCAAAGGTAAGCCTCCCTCTGAGTTCAGACATTCCTCTCCTGAAAAAAAAATTTCCTTCCTCCCAGCAGGTTCCCACTTCCACCTTATAATCACATACTATCATGCCTCTCCAAGGATATAGAAGTATATACAGTCCCAGAAAATGTCTTCATCCTGCCTGAGTTTCTCATATTCATGGACTTTAAAAAACCCACCAGATATTCTGCATTTCTCTCTCAGAGCTGATAATCTTGTTTTACATAATTTTAACTTTTTTAATTTTATTTTTTTAATATTATCCAAGCTGAATCCAATTGGTCATGTGCTTTGCCTACATTCGCCTTAAATAAAGGTATGTCAGAGCTTAAAAATATGGTTGTTTTGATCCCACCACCCCTAAATCATCTATAGACTATTTTGACAACATTTTAAATAGAGATTTCCAGGGCACAGCTCCTATGTGCAGCATCAGCTCCAGCCATGGTCTTGGTTTAGTACCTCATTTTAAATAAGAAATAAATCTGCTTCATCATACCAGGGTAAAAATGAAATAACAAAAGGTTTAGTAACATGAGAAACTTTTTCTCAGAAGCTAGACCTAGTCAGCTGCAACCCCTACACACTGAGCTCTTTAATCAATTCTGCATTGACTTCACTAGTCAAAACATTTATTTTGAATGTCATTTATGTTTAAATTGATTCCTTTTATTTGATCCTTTTCTGAACTGATCCTGAGTCTTTAAAGATATGGTTTGTTTATAGATATTTATTTAGTAAGTGGGATGATTAACTTGTAGAGTTTTTCATCTGTTGCATTAGGAGGTTTAATATCTTTTCTTTTGCTGTTCATTGATGACTTCAAAGTCTATTGTCGCTGATCTTTGCTGTCCAAAAACAAATGCAAACATTTTGGTTGGGAGCCTAGACATTTTCATGGGAATCCTTTTGAGGAACAATGATCTTGAAGAAATATTTAATCAAATGGTGCTGAAAAATCTGTGAAATGTTTAGGAGAGGTGAACACAAATCAAGGCTTTCTGAGGGGTTCAATCACCATGCTCAGACTAATTACCATGAAAGGATCCCAGCAGCAGATTTGTACCCATTGCCAGGCAGAGTGTGTTTCCCAGTACAAATATCAGTGTTTGGATGGAAACACAGAGATCATAATGCACAGGTGAGGAGGAGGAGCCCAACCCTGTGATCCCATCTGCTCAATCCATCTCTGAGATGACAAAAGCCAAATTTTAACTGCATCTGCCTGGGACAGCTGAGTTTGGGGTCTGGTGCCAGGAATTAATTGGAGCCAAACCAAATGATCATCCAACTTGTCTCTTGATCTAAGGACAGCCACACAAAAATATATTTGTGTTCCAGCTACTCCAGTGTGCAACGTGAGCAGGTGATGAGGCTGAAATCTGTCAGCACAAAACTGGAAGGTGTTTGACACTTGATGGTAGTTTAGGCGTAGCAGAAGGCCTAGAAGCTGTCATGTTTTCTTGTGTTATGTATCCAGATAAAATTCACCAAATTTCCTTTTCAAATAAAGCCAAAACCTTATTTTAATTAAAGGTAATACAGTTTCTTTGAGATTAAAAACACAGCCAGTCTTCTGAAAATTACAAAAACTGTGAGGGGAAAAAATTGTAACCTGTATGTAAGAGAGTTGCAGTTGTGATGCTGAGGTTAGAGTGAAAGCAGGTTTAAAATAAGATTCTCGAGACTCACACACATCCTCCATCTCAGGCACTGCTCTATGGAATTTCCAGCCTGGAAGTCACAATTCTGGGAACCCCAGACGTGGTCTTCAGTTTCCAGTTCACAGATATTTTCTTGTCAGCAGAAGGGAGTGATCTGATCTCTACTTTACAGCTTCCAATCTTTACAACTGGGAGACCTCTTGCTGCACTGAGAGCTGCAGAGCTCCTGCTCTTTGTGCTGCCAGTGAAGGCAGGTAGCTGTAGAAAATCTGATTTGGGCTGAGTCATGCTCTGGTTCTGCCCGGATTTTTCTGTTGTTCATATGAGTGAGTCTAAAGCAGAGAGTTTAGGTTTGTGGCTCTAGAAAATTAGGTAAATAGGATAAATTTAGGGTGTTTTTCCAGAAGTGAACAGACTGGAACAATCATGGCAACATAACCCGAAACTTCTGCACTGGTTTGGTAAAGACAGAAAAAACCCCACCCAAAACCATTCATTATAACCAGATAGAAAGAAGCCTCTTTTCAACTCTCTTCTAACTCACAAAAACATCAACAGTGTGTGAAAAGGGTTGAAGTAGGTATTGACTTGATCTGCTCAGGTTTGTTTGCTAAAAACCTCCTCCAGCAATCAATGTCTGTGCTCTCTGGAAGTGCAGTGTCAATTCTGACCTTCAATCATGGACCAAGCAGTCTTGATTTTTATCAGGAAACAAAGAAACAAATAGATTCATTATTTATCTGGTAGAAATTTTCTCTTTGACGTGGAAATATATTAGGCTAACATAGGGTTTGGTAGCTGCAGCACTTCACCATTTTTAATTTGGGAAATAACAGAAGAGAAGGTAAAGTTGCATTATTCCATGGCAGTAGTTATTACATGGCTGTCATTTAGATGTGACAGGCTTCAGCCTGTGCCAGCTCCTTTCCCTTTCTCAAGCCAGGCTTTGCTAGTGTCTGCAGCCTATTTAATATATTAGTGATGAAGCAAATATTTCTGCAGAAGAAATCACCCAACCCTAGGAGCATCTGCATGAAAAATTCATGTGCCTAGACAAGTGCATGACAATCTCTAACAGGAATCCACAGCCCCTCATGCTGGAATCAGGTGCATTGCTAACAAGCTGCAGGTGGAGACATGAAGAAATTAATTGCAAAGCCTTTGATAATTGTTCAGACATCATCTTAAATATGCTGGTGAATTTGTCATTTTTTGATAATTTACTTTTTGTTGGATTCACTGCTCACAATAAAGAGCCTCATCTCTTATCTCCCTCCAAGGCATGGGATGGACACAAAAGCTGTCCATGAAGAGAGGGAAAATGAAACACTGAAAAATAAAATGCAGATTGAGGTCAGGAGATAAAAGCTGTGAGAAGAAAAAAAGAGACAAACACAGAGTTGTGATAGGGAGGGAAGAAACAGAAATCTAATTTTGGGGGGATGGAAATCTGCCAGCAGTGGGACAGACGTGTCACACTAGAGATGTTAGTCTGTGCAAATAAGTTTAAGAAGGCGAGCAAGTAAGCAAGGATTCAAGCTCCACCACACTGCAAAGCTGAGTAGATTTTCTGATAACCTAAAAGCAAATCCCAGCTCTGAGATATTTTTTTTTTTTGAATTCTCATACCACAACAAAACATTGCTGTTTTACCTCCTGTGGGACCGATAAGAGGTGTATTGCCAGGTCCCACCAGTGAAATTGCTGCACATCTTACATATTCTCCTTCCTGGGCCCAGCCTGATGGTTGTATGCTTGATTGCTTCTCTGCAGGGAAGTCTGATGATTCCCTTTCCTTGAAGAATATGAAAGCCTGGAGTGGCACAGAGCATGCCTTCCCTGCAGAGCAGAGAAAGGTGCAGAAAGGTGCCCTGCTGGTTTAAAGGAGGCAGTGTCTGCCACTGCTCCGTGCTCAGCCTGGCACAGCACAGCCTGAGACAGCAAATCCTCCTCTGAGCTGTGTGTCCAACACAGCAAATCCTCCTGAGCTGTGTGTCCAACACAGCAATCACAAACAGCCTCTCCCTAAGTGCCCTCTCACCTCCAACTCATTTAAATTTGTGCCCCCTCTCCTGAAGCATCCCAGAGCCTCCACCTCTCTCAGGTGCATCTGCTTTGGGATCCAGGTGTCCTGCACATCCCACAGCCTCAGGGATGCTGTTCTCTCCATTTGTTGGGGTTAGCCAGGATTTGTCTCCTACCGAAGTGAGATTCATCTCAGCAAATTTGTGTGCCTGGCATCTCATTTTGGCTCTTGCCTGTGTTCTCTCTGCATTTAACAGAGAGCTACTCGGTGTGGAAGAAGTTTTACAGTCACTTCTGTGAGCCAGAGAGGTTTGATAAGAGGATCCATGTTCACCCCTGAAAGAATTCTCTACCAAGCTCATTGACATAGAAACCAAGAAAGAAAGAAGGATAAATAAGAGAAACCTTCAACTGCCTATTCCAATAAGCACTTTGTCTCTAGTGACAAATGAGTAAACTTATG
This sequence comes from Chlorodrepanis virens, assembly GCA_003286495.1. Lineage (NCBI taxonomy): Eukaryota > Metazoa > Chordata > Aves > Passeriformes > Fringillidae > Chlorodrepanis > Chlorodrepanis virens. Next base: position 66,746,044 of record LTAT01000006.1, on the reverse strand, counting down.
ATTTTGTAAGAATGTAAAAAAAGCATGCATGCTAGATTAAAAACAGTCTGAAGCCCTCTGAAAATGGAGTGTTGCTTCGTATTGTCTCTGTCTCAACTAAGACAATTCAGGACATGATTCATGTCACCTAACTTGGACATTATTTGGTGTTTATGTGATTAATCAGTCTCTGCTGGTGTTCATCTCAGTTAGTTGGTGCTTGATGGCTGGCATGGTCTAAACACTCAGCCAGGAGACACCAACATTTAGCTGGGGTATATCATATGTATGTGACAAAATATTCCTGTTGTTCAGCTCCATGAAACCATGCTCAAGTCAATGGAGCTTAAAATTCTAACAAGAAAAGCAGCTTGTGGGGTTTTTGAGCTATCACTCGGCTGAGGGGTTCCTCTCTTGCCACATTCTCATGCCAACAAGCTTTGACTGTATTGAACACTTCCAAAAAAAAAAAAAAAAACCCAAACAAAAACCCTTCAACATAATTTAACTGGACAAAGGTAGACAGATGGAACCCTAAGAATAATCAGCTTTCTGTCCCTCTTGATATGAACAAAAGGGAGGCCTCTTGTCCAGACCAAATGATGTTTGCAAACTCTGCATTGAACTAATTCATGATGACACAATTTCCTTTTGTCTGATGAACCTTTAGGGCCATCATTTTCTGTAAACTGCCCTCAAATGCAGTCTCTCATTTGGCACAAAGCCCTGAGGAGGGGCAAAGCTACTGAGCTACAGCTCCCTGCACCAGCCAGCAGGCTCACCTGGGGAGTTTTGCTCTTAAACAAGCTGGAAATGCCCATGGAAATCTTCCTAAATGCTACTTTCTACAGCTATCTTGAAAGTTTCTGTCTATTTCAGTTATAGAAAATGGATTTAACATCCAGTATCTGATTTTGTTTGTTTTTTGGTGGGTTTTTTTATGGTGATTTGGTTGTAGGGCCAATAAAAGTATATTCCACCTCAAAAGGTGTGACTGCAAAAACTGTTGCAGGTTCCTCTAAGCAAATATTCCATAAAGCTCTTTGTAAAATGGATTATCAACACTGACAGAGAAGAAAGTGGGCAACTGCTTTCTTTACCATTTATATATTCAATTTTACTATATGATGACCATGTAAAGTCTTTGGGGATTACTGCAAAAAAACACTTTTATTGTTCCATACATACTTTGCTACAGTTATTATTTGATTTGGTTTATGAACTGATGTTACCTGCTTAAGATACAATTCTGAGAGAATGCATACAGAGGAAAAAATATGCTTTTGCAAGGAAGATATTAGATAAATATTGTATCTCTGTCTTTGTAGTCTGGTTTCCGTAGCAACTTGAAGTTGCACTATCATTTGATCAGCTCTTGACTGGAAAGCAAAACATTACTTTGGTCCAGAAAATAAAAAATAAATAAGAAGAGTTATTACCATTTTTAGTAAAACACATCATGGTATCCTTGGTAACAAGGACCATCAAAACCAGAGAGCATGCACTTATGCTAAAAAATCAGCACGGATCCTGATGTTTTGAAATATGCAAAAGGGGAGAGCAGGTGATGGAAGGGCTAGGAAAAAGGCCCCTTAGAAAAAATCAAGCTGGATTGAGGTGCAGGGCCACCTGGCAGAGGGACAGTGGCATCTGTGTCCTGAGGAGCTGTCAGAGACACCATGAGCTGAGTGGGAGGGATGGCGCAGGAATCTGATGTGTCCTGTACAGGGGACAGCTTCCATTCCCAGTTTTCATCTGGAATAATTGTTCCTTTTCTGAACTGAAAGATTTTGGGTCAGGTTTATTGAAAATGAAGCTGCAGATTTGCATGTCTCAGTTTCCTATATACTGAGGGAATGGAGTTCTTTCATATGTAAATCTGATTTCAAGAAAGATGAAATACAGAGTTAATGAGATACCCAATGAATACAGAGTTAAGATACACTGGAAAATACTCTTTTCTCCACTTAGTGCTTATCCATTTTTGATCAAGTTTTCAGAGTCAGATTAATAGATTAATTTTGGTACAAAGGACTGTGTCAGAAAAACCTTTTCCTCTGGAAGCTCTCTGATGAGAGAGGTCCCAAAATATTCCTTTGGAGTGGGACTATTTGATAATGTACAAACTTCTGCAGTGAAAAGGACACTTTAAATTCAGAAAGCAATTTCCACAGCAATTGGGTAATTGTGTAGAACATTTTGTAAGCATGTTTCTATTTTTCCAGCCTGTGTTACTTGAAGCACACCAGTCCCACAATATTGTAAATGCAGGGTGCCCCATCGAAGGCAGGAATGATGCAGCTGACTCCATGATCTCAGAAGGCTAATTTATTACTTATTGCACTATATTGTATTAAAGAATGCTACACTATACTAAAGAATACAGAAAAGATACTTACTAAATGCTAAAAAGACAATAATGTAAACTCCTGACTCTCTCCAGAGTCCTGACACAGCTTGGCCCTGACTGGCCAAAGAGTGAAAACAACTCCCAGCAGAATCCAATGGAACAATCACCTGTGGGTGAACAATCTCCAAACACATTCCACATGAGCACAACACAGGAGAAGCAAATGAGATAAAAATTGTTTTCCTTTTCTCTGAGGCTTCTCAGCTTCCCAGGAGAAAAATCCTGGGTGAAGAGATTTTATCAGAGAACGTAAATGCCACACCACAACTCTTAAAAACATTTAAAATCAAAAAAATTGGGCAGAAAATGCCTAATCTTGATGTTCCAAACATGCCAGGCAGTGAACTCAATTTTATGGCATCACATATTTCCACTGGACATGATCATAACTCCCTTTATACTTCACAGTTCTCTGCCAGTGAAGGAAAATTCCTGACAAATCAGTACTGCACTTGCTCACTCTCTCTTTCTGTTCATCTCATTTTCTCCTAAATGCTGACAAGGCCCAATTCATGAAACAGATAAAGTTGAAGCTTTGCTAAATGCATGACAGTTGTAATGGTTATTTACAATGTTTTATTTCTGAGTTCAGATGAGCAGTTCTAGAGCTAATCTCTGATATTTTGCATTCATCATGAGCTGATGTTTCCTAGGTATTCACTCGGGATGTGATTTACATTCACAATGATTTTCCATAAATGTTGAACTTCTGTGACTGACACTGGAGTACTTTCTCTGAACCTGAAAATAGACAAGTCGTACTTAAAAACAGTGAGTGGAAATTTAAAGTCAACAGCAACTATTAAAAACTATAATTTTCCCCATTTCCAGAAAAGAATATCTGCAAGAATATGAAATTTGGCTTGATTGTGCAATTACACACAGCACCAAGGAAGGGGCTCTTGTGTACTTACAGAGCAAGTATCAGATATAAAGACCTTAATTTCCCTCCAAGGCAGACCAGTTCAGTGTCTGAATTAATTTCCTCTTTTCCCTCCCCCATCTTGTCCCCACACTGCTATGCAAATCTACTGCCTTATTCACTTGATACAAAGGAATTAACCCTGGACATGGAAGAAGACAAGAACATGCTGTGTAAAAAATCAGCCAATACACAGCAAATCTCTATTTCTTTAGATGTGGCAAAAACCCCCATACTTATTTAGCCAAAACACTTTTCTTTACTCTCCTTCTTCCCTCAGCTTTTGACAAACAACACTGAAATTCTACTGAATGTACCACAAGCAGGCCTTTAGAATATCAGCTGTTACCCTGGCCCTTTCTCATCAGAGAAGAAATGTTTCCTAATCAAATGGATATCAAACTTAATGGCACTGCTTGCAGTCACCATGTAGGTCTTGTAGCCAGGGCTTAAACAATAAATGGCACCAGCATCTCCACACAGCCAAAAATTCTCTGTGTGTGCTGAGTAAACAAAGCTGATAATGATCATCTTTAGCATTCTGGGGAGATAACATGTCACTCAGACTCTAATAAATGGATTAAAGCTATACTTTTTGTCAGTTTATAGGACCTGGAGTCATTAAGAATAAATTACTTTTTTAATTAAAGATTTTTTTTATTACCTAATGAATGAATTTAAAATGTAAGCTGCTGATTGAAACAGGAAAATGGACGTCAGCCAAGACTGTGAATTCCAGGTTATAAGAAAAAAATTGATGAGAGCCAGCCACACACTGCATTGACCTTCTCTAATTTGAACAGGTAGTTAGCAGAATGGTACATTAACATAATCTGAATTATCATTATTAAAATCCTGCTTCAGGTGTAATTAGTATTTTATTATCATTACTGTTATGACTTAATTCCTGTACTAGACAGATTTCATCTAGTGTTGCTTCTCTCCTGTCTCCATGAACTGTGAGTTCAGTAACAACTAACAATGGAAGCTGTCACAGTTGTCTCACAAATTAATAGATCTTTGAGTCAGATGGAGCTCTCCCAGGAATTTATTCCCCAGTCCAATTTGCCTGCACCGCCCTGTGATTCTGTAGCCATGAACAAACGTGTGCTGACTGCTTCTCTAAGGTTTCCCTTCCACAGTGGCACAAATACCCAGGACAGTCAGAGGACAGAGTCTCAAGCTGTGTCAAGGGAAATACAGGTTGGATATTAGGAAAAAGATTTTTACAGAAAGGGTGATAAAGCTCTGTAATGGTTTGTCCAGGGAGGTGGTGGAGTCACCATCCCTGGATGTGTTTAAAAAAATCTGGATGTGGCACTGGGTACCATGGCATAGTTGAGGTGTTGGGGCCTGGGTTGGACTTAATGATCTTGAAGGTCTCTTCCAACCTGGTAATTCTGTGAATCCTGTGACTATTCAAGTGCTCATGTCTTTGGAAGCACAGAAATCATGAGGTGAAACTGCTCTGCTGATCAGCCACACGAACGTCCACCTTCCTTCCCTCACGCACAATAAACCTGTCCTTACATCTTGGCTTTGTTCATCATTTGATTGTCATCATGTAATTGTCACCCTCCCCCTCTCTGGTGATGCATTTTAATCACACCACCTTGCCCTGGCAGATTGTCAAGGTCAGAGATTCTCACACAAATTGTGTGAGAGGGTCTTCCTCACACTCCTCATGTGCTGTACTGTCACCATGATATTTTCTGAAAAATCCCTTCACCAGGATTTTTCTCCTGAGAAGCTAAGCCTCAGAAAAGAAATGTAAACAATAATTATTTGATTGCTTGGAATGTGGTCTGGAAGTTGCTTACCAATAGGTGCATCTTTGATTGGTTCTGTGTGAGTTGTTTTTAATTAATGACCAATCCCAGTCCAGTTGTGTTGGACTCTCTGAGTCTGTCATGGGCTTTATTATTCATTCTTGTCTAACCTTTTGATATCTCCTTTCTCTTTCTTTAGTATAGTTTGATTGCAATATAATATAATATAATATAATATAATATAATATAATATAATATAATATAAACTTTCTAGAAACTTAGATTCTCATCTCTCACCTGTCCTGGAGACCCTCACAACACCACAACACTATACCACAGCCAGCCAGGCAGTGTTTAATACCATGAGCTTCTACCTTTGTGTTTTGAGTGATAATTAAAGCCATCACTTTCCTGGGGATTTATTCTTGGCTTTGTTTTTCTGCCAAGCCTTCCCAGAGCTCTGCTGGCACCCAGCAGTCTCATCACCACCTCACTTGGTGCTGGTCCTGGCTCATAACCACTGACAGAAGTATGTACAAGCCCTCAGGAGCCACCACTGGGCTCTCACCCAGGGCACCACTTATCTTGGTAGATCCATTTTCTAGGCTTTTCTTTGTCTTGCCTAAAAAACCCAACACATCCCTTCTAGAAAATCATTTATTCTCAAATAAAAAAATCACCATACTCAAAGGCAAACTGTTACCCTGGTGAATCATCTCCTCCATTTAACTTTTGCCCATGTTTTTAATATGTACCTGTTTAGATTTTACTTCCAGTCACTCGATGTAGTGATTGGTTTATTCTGTTTTATGTGCTGGGTGTTTTTGCTAGATAAAAAAAATCACTTTGCCTGATAGAGCCAGTGATAGGCTGTGAATTTATCACCTCTTTATCTTCTCATATAAATGATATTTATATTATATTTCATGAATCAAAAGGGAAAGAAAGAAAAAGTGTGTGTGTGTATATATATATATATATATATATATATATACACAAATTTTTGCTGATTTTTCATAATTATTCTTTTCATTTCCAGGTAGGTTTTCTTCTATTCTTTAAATTATTTAACCAGTAGAATTTACCAAGACCAGTATGACAAAAGCTGAATGACACTTCTTGTTGTTCCTAACATGTCTTTATTTGCTGATAATTCGCTAAGGCATTTCAAGCAAGTTGTTACTTGATTGTCTTCTCTGAACTCTAAAGGATTATAGGTTGTGATGTGCAATCATTAAGAATTCATTAAGGTTTCTAATAATATTTTTTAGGTTGGTGTCACCAGGATCTTTTGGAAATGTTCACCTTTCTAATTTTTCCCAAGTTCCTTCTCTGCCTCAGGTTTTCCTTCTTAAAATTTTTGAGCAAACAGAATTATTGCTTTCTCCTTAAGCAAGATGAAGTAAAAGAAGGAAATCTCTCCTGTTGAAAAATAAAGTGCTTAAAACTTGTTTGAAGAGCCCTTTATGCTTAACATTTGGGGATTAAAAACCAGTTTGTCAGAGAGAAAATTTAAAAGCTTCCTTCTTCCAAAATAGACTGAATGATATTTGAGGCACTAGAATTTATAAAACTCCACAGTAAAACTCTGCCTATTTTGAGTTTCTCCCTTCTTTTGATATATATCTGGCTATGAGCACTTTTAAATCAATCTGAAATTCCTATTTTTTTTCTTCTTTTTTGATCTTATTAAATTTCATAGAGAAGCACCATGTTTGAGCTGCTGCCTGTTAAAAGTCAGCTGTCATGCTGAGTAGCTGACTGCTTTAAAAAGTCAGGATTGTAAACCCAGTACTGGTCTCTCTGGTGTTGCCATGTGGTGAGACCAGATGAGAGTAACAACATCCAATGCACAAGGAGACATTCACACATATTTATTTTTTTTTATGTGACTTTTCATCTGTTCAGCTTTTGGTGCCCAGGCTCTGGAAGCTCCTTCACAGGGTAATTCCTAATCCAGAGGAGCTTTGGGCTCTGCCTGGGCTAAACAACCTGAACAAGTGGAAGGTTCTGCTCATGGCAAGGGGGTGGAACTGGAAGATCTTTAAGGTCCCTTCCAACCTAATCCGTGATTCTGTGATTCTGCAACTCCAGAGGAAGCACCAGAGATGGTACACATAAAACAAAACCCCAAAACTGGATTACTGGATTAGAGCAAGGTCTGCACTTCCAAAACCCTGTTTCCATCAGTGACCTGCAGTTAATTCCTAGAGAAAAACTAATTACTGGAGTGTGCCCAAGACTACTTGCTGAAACCCCCTCTGTAGTGACACCTTGAGCAACTTCTGATGTCCTTTATAACTCTTCACCACAAAACTAATTTTTCATTATAAAAATATCCCTTAGGTGTGTTCCTCCCATTAAATTGCCCCAGCCTCTCTAGGATCATGGGCACTATTACTGTGCACAGCACTTTGTGACAGGGATTTCCACAGCTCAATCACAGATTATGTGAAGAAGCAGCTTCCCTACACTTCAGCTGAGTATTGTTAACTCTCCTCTTTCTCTTAACATCCATCCCAAGTTCCCAAATTCCTGCACAGGAGTTTATGGCTGCAGAAACCTGTGCTAACAGCCAGTGGCCCTCAGGCCACAGCAGCCACAGCTGATGGCTCTCTCTGGAGAAGCCAGAGTTCAGCACTGAAAACCAACAGCCCAACCAAACCCTGATTAGCACGACCTGCAGCATGCCAGGAGCTGGAGGTGTCAGCCAGAAATACAAGGGTGGATCTGGCCCTGTTCCCTGCCCCTGTCCCTCAGTGCCACCCCTGGTTCAGCACCTCCAGCTACATCTTAGCCCCCACCAAGGCAAGGCATTCCATACAAGTCACACACTACTAAAATTTCCACTTTTCTCGTGACCCGCTGCAACCTCAATTTTGCAATAGTCAGAGCAACCTGTGGGATTTCTTATCTATTTCTGCATAATTGTGGGAGACACTGAACATCCCAAGTGTATTTTATACTAACTGAGACACAGTAATCAATGTTTCATGCAATTTTGGGTGTCTCTTTTTTTTTACTTTTCTGGGAGGAGCAATAACTTGTCTATTTTTATGTGACTGTGTTTTTAATTTACACCAGAATCTCCTAGAGCTTGGAAAATGTACTTTCTTATGTAAGTCTTATAAATCAAAACACTAATAAATAAATATTGAATATACCAGGCAAGCAGCAAGTCTGCAAATCATTTTTTTTTTTTTTGTAAGTGCGCAGTAAACCTTACCTTGGCAAGGTTGTACAGGTGAAGTGTCACTAAGATTTATAGGAAAAAAAAGTATGCTGGCATATGTAGGATTCTAGATTGAAGTTTCCATGTCCCAGTGCTCTCAGCAGTCACTTTTGCAGGGTGCTCTTATTGTAAATAAGGCAAACTGCACCCTCATCTTCCCAAGGAGGAGTGGGGGATCAGATCAGGGGTATTTTTTATCCCTATTACTGTCAGTGAAGCTGCACCTGAAATAAAGGTCTGGTTTTGGGCTCATAATTTCTAAAGGGATGTGGAGGGAGAGGTTTGAGCAGCTGGTGAAGGAGTTTGGGATTGTGACCTGCCTGGAGAGGTGGGGGAGCTGGGTCCTGTCCTCTGCTGAAGGAGATACCAAGGAGCTGATCTAAAGTCAACCTGAGCTACTACAAGAGCACTGCAAAGAGAAAAAAAAGCCATTTTTTCCCATTACTAGCAATGGCAGTGGAATCTTGGGAGGTTCAGCTTGGGTATTGGGCAAACCCTTCCTACCACGTGGGTGCTGCAGCACTGAACAGGTTCCCCTGAGAGGGTTTTGATCTCACTCTTGGAGATTTCTAGGCTGAGTCGGACCAAGGCAAGGCTGATGGTGCTGGCCCCTGTGTGGGAATCCACAAAATCAGAGGGTTTTGGGAAAGCTGCAAAAGGCAGCCTCAAAGACAGCAGAACTGTGATTGGAGCTAAGCAGTAGCCATGAGATTTGTCAGCAGAAAAATTATGTAAGTAGAAAAATAAAGATAAATAGAACAATGGTCTGGGTATTAATGCCTGTCTAAAATAACTCCCTAAGCTACAAAAAATTATATCTAGCAAAATATTAAGAAGCTCTGAGCTTAATAAAGGAGCTCTGTGCATTGTTTTGAAGGCTCACAAGCAAGTGTTGTATTCAAAATAAGCAAGCATTGTTGTAACCAAAGGTACATGTGCTTATAGTGGTTGGATGGAACTACTGTCAACGTGCTTTAGCTTTGTGTGATTGGTCAGAAAACTTTTAAAGTGAGGTGTAACATTGAGTTCTTTGTCTGCTGCCTGGGATGTGAGCTGAAAACCTCTTCCCATTGTCATAACCATGTAATAAAACTAATGTTAAAAAATAAAACAGCTCAAGGCACATTCCTAACAGTCCTATTCCCTTTGCAATTTGTACACAGCCCCCAGCCAACAACAGCCCTGCTCCAAGCAGGAGGCTGCCCTGAGTCACCTCTGGAGTCTCTTCCAAGCAAGATCTCTGTGAACCTGTGAGGAAATCCAGGATTTCTTAGCTCAGGCTGTTGCATGGTCATGCACCTACAGTGAATTTAGCCTGAAGCTGTTACTTTTTCACAGGGCTGTAATGCACAAAAACAGTTGGTAGTGAAATACCAGTGCAAAGGTCCTTTTGTCACACTCTGCTTTTGTGGAGGTTTCTGCTGTACAAACACTCTTTCTGTCTCCAGGTTTGAGTCCATTCTGAGGGACTGTGACATGATCACCTCTGGAAGCAAGGGAGAAATTTGTATTAGTTTTTATAAGCTTTATGAGTTTTTTATAAGCTTTTATAAGTTTTATATTGTTTATTAATATACCTAAATTCTCTCTTTAAATCAGAGAGCAGGACTTAATGGATGGTGAGGGAGAATTGCAACTCCACTCAAAGAGATTATTTTGAAGCCAGTAAAAGGAATTTCCTTTTGTTTTGTGAGTAAGAAGCACAAAAAAATCTGTAAGACTTTTATACTACCTACTGTAAGGAGACTATCAGTTCAAAATA
>LTAT01000006.1:66714886-66725648 GCA_003286495.1 Chlorodrepanis virens | reverse complement strand
TGCTTCTCCTGTGCTGTGCTCATGTGGAATGTGTTTGGAGATTGTTCACCCACAGGTGATTGTTCCATTGGATTCTGCTGGGAGTTGTTTTCACTCTTTGGCCAGTCAGGGCCAAGCTGTGTCAGGGCTCTGGAGAGAGTCAGGAGTTTTCATTATTATCTTTTTAGCCTTCTGTAAGTATCCTCTCTGTATTCTTTAGTATAGTATAGTATAATATAGCATAATATATAAGTATAGTATAATATAATAGTATACTATAGTATAATATACTATAGTATAATATAGCATAGTATATTCTTTAATATAATATAGTATAATAAAGTATTAAATTGGCCTTCTGAGAACATGGAGTCAGATTCATCATTCCTGCCTTCATCTCAGGGAATGCAAATACAACAATAGGGAAGGATCTGAGTCACAGAAAAGTGTAAGGATATTCTGAAAATGTGCACAAGGCAGGAGATTCAGCTCTCTACTTCTGAGATCTAAGCAATGGGGCTGAATTAACCCAAAAGATGAGGAGCAGATCTGGGCACTGAGAGGAAGCCAAAGCCACTCTACCTGATGGGGAGACACACAAGGCTTTGTTTGGCTTGGCATCAGAGACTGTCAGTGAGCCATTGATCTCCTGGAGATCCCATTAAAGGACATCCCACCCCACATCAGCAACAGCAGATGGGTTTGAAAATACATTCCTGAGCTGCATAAAAGAAAGAAAGCAGGCAGAGGCTCCTGGTCTCTATAATACCATATTTAGTAGAAGTTCCACTGTACCGTTAGGATCATTTTCATTAATTTCTCAATGTGTGAAGCTGGATATTGGAATGGAGAATGCTGATTTTTTTTGCCTGACAAAAGGTCTGTAAATGGAAAAAATATAGTAATAAAAAGAATTTAAAAAAATATTCCTAACACCTGAAGATATTCGATCATGGTCATTTCATAGGATGAAGTAATGCTCAAACATTTAAACAATTGCACCAGTCTGGTTTTGGGATTTTTTTGATATGTACAAAGAACATGACAAGGCCATATAACTCTATGTAAAAGAGACTGAGAATTGATGCTGTCAGCATCACAGTTCCAAGCTGATAACAGTTTGAATTCATAGTTACCTTTATGGATATCTATTTGTCAGCATTTTTTTGCAGAACCAAAATTAACCTGAAATATCATTAGTGTTATAGTATGTCTTCTGGTTGTTTATATTTCAGCACACCATAACAACTTGGTCACTGCTTGCTGGATAAAAGCAGAGATTCTGATGTTTGTGCATTCACTTCTGCCTTCCTGCTGCAGCAGATCCATTACAGCCACCCCTTATTTATTTAATTAGCAGTTCTTCATGGCCCCATGGCACTGGGCATTGCACACAAACACAGACAGCAAACCACCCAAGAGGGCTTTCTAAAATAAAATCAGTTATAAAATCTCACACCTACCCTCTGTTTCTTCCTTTTTTTTTTTTTATGAAACATGCCTTAGATTTTAAAAAAACTGCTGAATACAGACATTAAAATAACATTTTTTAATGTTTCATCTGATGTCTTCAACAAAATGCCAGAAGATGCCTGGTCAGCTTTTCTTGACACAATTTGTAGGGTGGGTGAGGCAGAATGAAGTGCTGGCTTAGTAGGAAAGTTGGATTCTTAATTTGATTTTTGTATCCTCGTGTCCATAATTAAAGGCTCTGGATTTGGCTAGGTATCGTCACTTGTCTGAAACGGGCTCATCTCCACACCACAGCATCTCAGCCTAGAGAGAAATCTGCAGCTCACTGGAGGCAACATGCAATTTGCTGTCAAGATGTAAGAAATAAACACTTTCTATTTAATAACTAAAATATATTAATATTTTCAGAGAAACAGATGAAACGGGGTGCCCAGAGAAGCTATGGCTGCCCCTGGATCCCTGGAAGTGTCCAAGGCCAGGTTGGACAGGGCTTGCAGCAACCGGGACAGTGGAAGGTGTCCCTGCACAGGGCAGGGATTGGAACAAAATGGTCTTTGAGGTCCTTTCCAACCCAAACCATTCCATGATTCTATGATTTCTATGTTTGAGGAAAGACCTAATAACGCCTGGTGTGCCTTTTCTGTCCAAGGGAGGTGGAACTGGAAAGCTTTGAGAACTCTGCAGAAAGTCTCTTGCAGGATGTCACTGCAGGTTTTGTTGTGACCATTCTCCCCAGGTTTGTGCTGCTCTGCCTTGCTTTGTGATAGGCCTGACTGCAGGCAGCACTTCTGGGCTCAGATCAAAGCCCAGCTGGAGGCAGAGTCCCAGCAGGGAGCTGCCATGGGCAGAGGCTCTGCAGCTCACTTTTCTTATCCCAGCAGCCTGGAGAACCTGCCTGGCAGCTGCTGCTGCTGCCCCTGAGACAGGAGTTAGAACAAGCTGGAAAGTGTTTTCCTAAAGACATGCCCTACTGAGATGCTCTGCCTTCACCCCTCTGCTTCTCTGACAGCAGCAGGAACACAAGCCTGACTCCCTGAGGTTTTTTCTCTTCTACTTCTCTGCTTTTCTGCTGTTTTCTCCCACTTTTCCCTTCTTGCATCAAGCCCAGACCATCAGGGTGCCTTCTCTTCTGCTGTACATCAATATTACTCTGCCTGAAATAAATATCCAGACACTCTCTTAAGTCCAATTCTGCTGTTTCTATTTTAAGGGAAAAAGCTTTTTTTTTTTTTTCTTTTTTCTTTCACTTGGGCTTTAATTCCAGTCCTTCATAATTTTTGACCATTGGAATTAATTAATTATTATTAACTTTCAGATTCTGGAATGAGGAAGAATTTGAGGTCTTCCAGAAAACCTGCATGCCATTTTTTTGGCATTTCCAGCAGTAATTACACTATCTATGGCACATCTTTTCACCACGTGACTCTAACACAGTGTGAATGTGTATATTCTACATTCTAAAAGACACCCAAACCTTTTCTTTCCTGTTTCCTAGGAAACAGCCACCCAATCCTTTTCAGTTAAGCAGTGAGCAGTCTAGTTTCCATTATGCTAAAATGATCACCATAATTCAGAAAGTCCTCCCTGGAAGAATAACATCACTTTCAGAAAACAATGCCTTGAAAAGTATAATGTATAATTGCCTTTTTCAGAAAGAAAATGGCCTTTTTTTTTTTTTCTCTCTTTTTCCAACTCAGAAGCAGAACTTCCAGACCATTTTCTGCAAAACATGTTGGTCTGTTGAAACTAACATTTCAATGGGTTCTGTCAGCTTTTATGACATTTTTAGGCAAAGAAAGGAGCCTTCCAAACCTTTCTGATCTTTTCATGACCACAATTATTGTGCTGGATACAAAGCCATCAGGGATGTTTTTTTACCTATTCTTTTCCCACTGGAAGGTCCAGCCTTAGCCTCAAATTACAGTCTGCCTCAAATCACAGACAAAGTCAGAAGGAAAATCCCCAAGCAAACCCATAGGTTTCAGTCAGAAAACAAATTTTCCAAAACCATTGCAGGCAGGGAGGAAATAAATCAAAATCCTTTATTTCCTGCTGAAGAAAACATTTGTACTCCAATAAACTTTGCCCAGGAACATTGCAATGATTGGCAATACATTTCAGCAATTAATAGAAACTGTTTTCTATTGAATTATCATGAAAGGCAGACAGTGCTAAATCTAAGATAACCATAATTTTCCAGCCAGGAAGAGGAATAGGCACTATTGAGGAAGAGAACTCCCCTTTTTTTCCCCTGAAGTTTCTCTTTGCCTGGTGATGTCTCCATGGTCTTGGAGCATCCTCTGCTGTCTCACAACTCCAAACCCTGCTCATGGCACCAAGAGAGGATCTTTCTAATAAAGAACAAAGGCTTTTGTGGTGCTCCCAAAGTACCTGCTTCCCACTGTGCCTATAAAGCCACAACGATAATGCCAGCCCAATTTCAGAGTAGCCACAAACCAGCTCTTCTTCATCCTGGAAACAATTCCCTAACCTTCCCAAAAAGCTCAGTTTTGCACCTCTACAATCCAGCCAAGAAAAGGATTAGCAGGATTTCAGGTGAGGGTATTGAAAAAGATCTTCTGGACTTCTCTTTTTTTAAATTTTTTTTTTTCCTTCCCCCAGATTTACCCTCCAGCTCAGCACATTTTTTTTGCCCCTGACAACAAGTGCTCATCATGTTGCAGCATGACTTGCCAATCATAAGTGCCATCAAAAAAGGAAGACTGGCTGGGCACATTTCCTCACCTGATTCATGTCTGGCCTCCTGGTTTCTTTAAGTTTCCAGATGATCTTTAAAGCAATGCATTTTTGATGAATCATCTCTTTGAAGAGGAGAGCCTAAATCAGAATTGCTAATAATTCCAAACACAGCAGATATAAAATTGTCAGTTCTCCATGATTATGTTTAAAATTAAGGTAACACCCTGTATTTTACAGTGCCCCAGCCTCCTCCCACTTCCAATTCAAGTTTATCAAATATTCAGGAAAAATATTCTTGCACCAAGTTAATGACAAATATTTATCATGCATGTGTGAGAAAAGAAAATGAAGATGTAATTGGCTTTTCATTGTCTTTTCCATATAAATTCTGAAAGAACTGAAAGTTGCATATTCTTTTTCTCCATTTTTTGACATCAATCCTGGTTTTTGTTTCTGTGTTCTTGGTCCAACAAAATGGTTTATCTTGACTTTATTTAACCACACTTCACTTTTTGTGGTACTCTCTCCTACCCATAAAAATCTGCTGTGTGTATCTACCTTCTCTTCTTTTAGGATCCTTATCAAGTCTGAATTTACCAGAAAAATAATTAGCCTGGAGATAGCTGATTTTTTCAGAAGGAGATGTGTCATCCCACACCCTTTATTGCTGCTAATTTCATTTGCATAGTGATCAGGGAATTGCCACGGCTGTCAGGGAACAGGCTGATATCAAAACATCCTGGCAAACACCAGTCTGGATAAATTGCTAGTGATAATTTAGGTGTCCTGGGTGGGGTTTCTGAATGAATAAAAGGGATGTCCCCAGCTGCTTCTGATGAGCTCTTCCCCTGGCTCCAAATGCTTAGAAAAATTCACAAAGTGCAAATTATGGCTAAGGGCTCTCAGAGAACCATTTATGTGCTCAGAACTAATGCAGTATAGAGGGTTAAGATTTAAGATTTTAGAGATAGTTTAACAGTGACAATTCTTTATAAGGGATTAATTTCACACACATTTGGAAACATTCAACAGCTGACTCAAGAAACCTGTTAAAACAAAAGAAAAAATAGCATTATGTCTTTGCCTCATCAGCGTCTGATTTAGTCACTAGACCATGTCATCTTTTCCATGTTAAATCATTCCCTTTTCTTTCAAGACAAAAATTCACCATTAATAATGATTAGACATAACTCTGGAAAGGTTAGAAACCCAGCCCCCCTGGGATTGCAAATTTATCCTAAAAAATGGCACTTACTCCATTGGAATGAGGAGAGGGAGAGGGAGAGGAGAGGAGGCTGTAAATTCCAGGAGTTTTTATGTATATTAAGTGAAACTACTTTATGTGAGCACAGTTTTTGTGTTCCAGCTCAGAGTGGGAACCTCTCTAGGGCAAAGGAACTAAGTCCATCCTGAGGCTCCATGCATGGCTCAAACCATGGGATGCTGAATCATATTTCATTGCAAGAAGTAAGAAGAATAGAAAGGAAAAAATAAAAAACAAAACACATTTCTCCAGCCAACCATTTACTCATTCTCTCATTGTGCAGAGGCCAGGGCCCTCTCAGAACACAGTCCCTCAATAACAAAGGTGAGAAATGATCCATAGGCTGAGTGGTCTCTGAGGTGGCCGACACTGACAGGTTGTGTCTGCCAGCAATGCTTTTAGGAATGGTGTTAAAAATCATCAGGAAAAGAAGTGACTTTCTCACTGATTTTCTTTCCCATGCATATAAATCACCATAACTGCAGAATTTACAAGTGCCAGTCCAAGATCTTCCTTGTTCAACAAAGCCACAGGGAGCCCTCACAAAGTAGAGGTTCAACCCCTTGGTGGGAGGGAATTAAGGAATGGATAGTCTGGAAGTAATTTATCCTGGACACCAGCCATGTGAAATGTGGGTGATATGAAGGGGTCTTTTAGGCTCTACCCCACTTTTCAAGGCCCTCAAGGGCTGCTTGGAAGGCATCTTTTAGGACACTGAGCCATTTGCTGGTATCACAGGTCTATCACCATTTTCTCAAATTCTATCTTCTTCTGAGGATAATTTTTTGCAGATCATTATTGCCAATTGCAATTTTTGTAATGTTCTCTTTTCATCTGACATTTGTAAACTTTTTTCTATTCATCAGCTTAAAGCTCTTCCTTGGTAAGTTTGTGCCTATTTAATAAAATTTCAGTGTTACCCATTAATTTAAATAAGCTGCACTTTGCTTTTCTTTACGACCTGATGTTTATTCACATCAAATGAAAAAAAAAAAAAAAATCTGATCCACTTGACTGCTGTTGTGCTTACATCTATCTCTGGCCAAAATTCAGGGTAGCAAAGATTAGAACTTACCTAAAACTGGGCTGATGATGAAAAACTTTCAAAAATAAAGGCCCTTCTTAAAACAAATGAAAAACTCACCAGAGTTGCTACTGACTGCTGTGTCTACCACACTCTTTTGTATTAAGATAACTTCTGTGTTTTATTTCAGTGGCACAAGGGAAATGGCTTTGTAAGCAATCTGGCCCTTACAAAAACAAACAAAACCATCCCCAACCAATTAAAATAAATGTCATGAGTTTCCTGCTGCAATTATTTCAGGTGCTTTGTTTCCATCTGCAAACTCAACTACTAATCAGCTACTCATTAATCTTAACTATCTTTGTATGTCATCTCCATGCATCTTAAACAGATGAATAAACAAGCCAAATTGAAATGTAATGGGTTTAGGTTATCTACTTCTTGGAAAAATTAAATGAAATTAAATTAAGTGTGCCGTTTGCACATGTGGATATAAATGAGTGTAGAGGGCAAGAAGTTCTCATGAAACTGTTGCAGCTGAACCCACTCAATATCAGCCTGAATTTACCAATATAAATTTTGTTACTCAGCCGCAATAAATCTATAATTGTTGGTGTAGCTATGAAAGATTGAAATTATATGAAATCTTCCTCTGAGCAGAAGAATATGAATGTGTGAGGATTTCCATTGTCTTCTACAGCTCAACAACTGCTGTTCTATTTACTGCTCAACTCCTGCACCAGCCAAGTGCATCCACAGAAGTAACTTTTCTTCCTGAGGTCTTTAAGTCCTGAGATCAGACTTGCAGAGGAAGGGAAAATCATACAGAAAAGTGGAAAATGTCCCTGTCTCTGCTCCCTCTTGTGGTATCAGCTTTTCAGTTCACAAGGGGAAAAAAAAAAGCAAAGTACAACAGAAGAACTACAGCAGCAATTTCAGGGTTTCTTTATTTGAAAAGCCATGATGTGCATTTCCCTGATCCTTTGCTTCTCTGATGTCTCAGGGTGGAACGGATGGGTTTTTTTCCTTCTCTAGTTTCCTTTCTATTTGCTTTCATGTGCCACAGGGTTAAAAGCTATGCACCTCTGGTTTTTGTGAAATTAGCTGTGAGTCATGGGGGCATGGCAGCCTTGGCAATCGAAGAGTGCACTCAGGACAAAAAGCAAGTGCAGCTGTAAAGGACAGCCAGGGGGTGAAAATCAAGAAGGAGAAATTACTCTGCTTTAAAATGAGGAAAAATAAAGTTCATTTAAAATTAGGAATGTGAATTAGAAAATCCATCTGGATTTAAATCTTTGCAAGTTTAAGCACAAGTGTTCCTTTTCACAGCAAAGCTTCACACGACTGTTGTACATTCTCCACAGAAACTGCACCAATGGAGGGCTTGTCTCTCCTCCCTTGTGATGTGGGATCCCAGCCTGCCATCCATCCATGAGATCACAGAATAATTAAGGCTGGAAAAGCCCTCTAAGATCAGGGAGTCCAACCATTAAGCCAGCACTGCCAGGCCCAGCACTAAAACATGTCACTTTGTGCCACATCACCATGACTTTCAAACACTTCCAGTCATGGTGATTCCACCACTTCCTTGGGCACCATGTTCCTCCCTTCCAGTGCAGAATTTTTTCCTATTATCCAAATTAAACCTCTCCTGGCATAACTTGAAGCTGTGTGTGTAAGTAGAGAGGAAAGGTTTCCCCTCCACCACAGCCAACTCTTGTCCTTACACATTCCCTCTCGTGTGCACTGCAGGACAAATGGGCTCTGCACTTTATCCTGATGAAATCAGCAAAGTGACACTGCTGCCAGCTGGGGATGCAGAGGAACCAGCCCATCCATTCACAGAGCCAGCAGGGCTTTGATGATCCTCTCATCCAGCCTCCTAATTGTCCCTGTCCATCTTCCACGTGCCTCACGTTAGCAACAAACCTGGAAACTCCCTTGGAAAGCAAACCCAGACATTAAAATTCAGCTGCAATACACTGGAGTGGGGATATCAAAAGGATTTAGACTATATCCAGTTCAGACTGTAACTTTTGATACAGTGCCTTTGGGAAATATATGTAAAGCAGTTAATATTTTAAAAGTTAAATAAGGTACATTGTATTGCTTGAAAGTATTGAAAGAAAAAAACCCAACCAACCCAAACTGCCCATGGCTACAGTCTGTGTGTTTTATCAGTTACTTATTCCTTCCATAATGTGCAAAAGGAATTGTTGAAAGCAGCTGACACAGATGACCTCATGCTAATTAAAAGAGCTTTTAGAACTGAAATTGCAGGATGGTGGCTTGGTGAGTAAATTGGTTTGCAGTTTGAAAAAAAAAAAAAAACGCAAAAAACTCCAGAAGAATAGAGTAAAAGGAGGGAAAAGAGTTTATCTTCCTAGGGGAAGAGAAGATAGGAAGAGGAAAAAGTCACCATTAATAATCTGATTATCTGGGCCAGTCTGGCACAGGCTGCTCTGACCCGTCCTCAGCAGAAGTGCTGCATCACCGAGGTTAGAGGGAGGATTAAGGCAGAGCTTTGGTGATTGAATTAAAGAAAATTGCATCACTATTATAGTGGCAAACCACTTAAGGCAAATGATTTTACACTTTCCTAATGCATTTTATTTTCTCTGACAGGCAGGATCAGATTGCTTTTTCCATGATATATGGCACATGAAAACGTTTTTAGCTACAGCATTTACACATTTTGGGCAGCTTTTTTCTCTGTCATTTAAACAGAGATGTTGTCCCAGACTCTGATTATCCCAGGCCATATTCTGAAGGAAATGGTCTAGAGGACAGAAAGTGTTTGAAATGCTTTAGCCCACAAATCCAAGGCAGGAAACCTGGACTCTTGGATGTCAAGGGAAGGATTTTCTAAATAAAATCCTTTAATTTTTAGAGCCTCAGATTAATGCTGCTGTCCTGGAGCCAGCAAGATTCCCACTGTTCACTTCAGTGAGAGCAAACAGCAGCTTTAGATATGACTGAAGTTTCTGTTCACTCCAGATTATGCTGGATGAGCAGCAAATCTGCTGAGTGCCAAATCCATGGGCACAGGATATTCCACTGTGGATGCATCCCCAGGCTCAGTCCCTGGCAGAGCCAGGACACAGCACAGGCACAGCCAGCCCCACACGTGGCTGTTGGGTTTCCAAGCTGTCCTTGGAGGCTTGCTGGGGCAGAGTGACAATAAAACTGCACAGCACGCTCAGGACACATCCCCAAGACTGTTTGTGTTATTTTAATGGGCTAAAAATGAGCTACAACAAATAATTATGGACCTTTGTCTTCATTAGCAGGTTGTGGGGTTTACCTGGGAATTCCTTCTTCTACAAAAGCTCTTATATGTTCACCTTTTGCCACTGGGAAAAGTGATTGCTTAATGGATATTTTTTATTCTATTAAATTTGACCTGAAAAAAAAAAAAAATCCATTTCCCCTTTTTTCTTCTGTGTTCTGTAAATACTGGTGAAAACCCTAAACTGTTCAAACAAATACACTGTCACTTAAGGAAAAGAGACTTACCATTGTCATGATGTATTCTTTTTATTATAATTTATTTCTAATGATTATAAATTATTGTAGTAACAGCAATAATGATACTGGCAAACTTAAAACACTCTTGATTACTAAAGTTGAACACTTGCACTTCAGCATTTCTGGTTTTATGTGTTTAATATGATTCTGTGTCCTTTCTTTTCAGCTAAAGGAGGAGATTCACAATGATTATACTGTGACTCTTGGTGAACCTAGAAGAAGAAAAAAAACCCAAAACCAAGAGCTGGCAGCCAGAGTGTTGAATGATCTGAATTCCCAATGAAGTTTTTGGGGTTTTAAGTGAAGAAATATCAAGGACTTGGGCATCATTGTGGCCATTTGGATTTGAGCTTCCATGTTTTGCTGTGCTCAGTCCCACAGATCCAGCACATGCACAACATCTCAGCCTTCCTCTCTAGTGTGGTAAGGGTAGGTCAGGTGTCACCGACATGTTCTATGAAAAATCCTTTCTTTAGGATTTTTCCCTCCTGAGAAGCTGAGAGGCCTCAGGAACAAAATGCAAACAATTCTTATCTGCTGCTGTGGAATGCTGCAGGTGGATCTGGGATTGGTCTCATCTGGTTGTTTCTAATTAATGGCCAATCACAGTCCAGCTGTCCAGACTGTCTTGGTCAGAGACAAACCTTTGTTATTCATTCCTTTTCTATTCTTAGCAAGCCTTCTGATGAAATCCTTTCTTCTATTCTTTTAGTATAGTTTTAACATAATATATATCATAAAATAATAAATCAGCCTTCTGAAACATGGAGTCAGCATTCTCATCTCTTCCCTCA
>LTAT01000006.1:66687459-66697837 GCA_003286495.1 Chlorodrepanis virens | reverse complement strand
AAAAAAAAAAAAAAAAAAAAAAAAAAAAAAGCTTGCTAAATAGTTAATGGAAGATTATACATTTATTCATAGTGGAGAATGGCAAAGAAGCAAACAGAAAGAATCCTGAAATCTGTATCATTTTGACTCATTTGCTACCACTTCACAGCAAGTTGTTCCCTTAAGAACATTTATTCAAGATAATTCATGATTAATTCATACACACTGGTGGCAGATAGCATGTGTCTGGAGGAAGATCCCATATTGCATTTAATTAAAATCAATTTTTTCTCAAGTCTTGTAGTCAGTTTGGTTGAGTTCAGCTCACTGATTGAAGACATATAAATATGGTTGTTCAGAGACAATCAGCTGGGATGTCCCTCATGAGGATATAAAACACAATGAAGGCTTCGCTGGGAGTCAGTTTCTCAGGTCTAACCACATTCCCTGGAATATCTGGTGCCTCCACAAGGGCCTCAACCACCAGCAAAAATGTTTTACCTACATATATTACAAAAATCATTTTGCATTTTTGGTTCCCATATTTTCAAACCTTCTCTCTATTAGGAAGCTCAGACCCATCACCCCAGTTCTGTAGCTACAGAAATGAAGATGAAAAAGAGCCAGGTCTTTTGCCTGTGATTATTCCCAGCCCTGCCATGTTCCTCAATGTCCCCTCTCCTAAAAGAATACAGCCCTGGGGACTGCAGTGGCTGTGCCAGTGGTGTGGAGGGGTGAAAAGAGCATGGCATGAATGAAAATGCACTTTTCTTTTTCAACTTATCCAAAACCTGAGTCTATTAGGGTTCAAAGAACACAAACCCTGTACTTATGGTTTGGGCTGGTGCAGCTGAAATGTCACATTCACTTCTGGGAACTGCAGCACGCCTTACAGGAGTGTAAACACCCTGTTATGCTTCTGGCTTGGAAATTAGACTTCAACACTCTGCTGGAATCATTTTTAGTGACTCAGGTCTCCAAAAAACCTCTGTACAAAATATTGCTCTGCTAGAGAAATTTCTCTTTTAAGCTTGGTTGCTCATATCCCTAAGCCAATAGGAAATGAAAACTGATTATTTTCCCTTTGAATCACATGTGCTCTGCTCATTTTCTGCAATAATATAATTCAGAATAAAATAAAGGGAGGGATATAAATTTTCATTGGCCATATTAAATTGAACAATGTACATACTTCTATGGTGTTAGTTTTCATTACAAATGAAATTGAACTGCAGAAGATAGGCATTTGAAGCTCTATAGATTTTTCTGCCCCATAAGCTGCAAAGAATATGTTTGAATGTGGTCATCCTTTTCTTATATGTTTATGTGTTTATATTTTTATATATGCACATGTGCAAACATAGACACACAAATAAATGTGCTGCATTTATGAGAAAAACAGGCTCTTGATATTTCACTATCTGGGAAGATGCACATGTTTAGGCTTTGTGTATTTTCCCCCATGTTTTGAATTTTTACAATTTTTCACTATATTCTAGTCAGATTCTTGGGCGTGGGGAGAGGCAAAAAAGAGAGGAAGGAAGGCAATAAATGAAAATATACACTAAGTATCCTAATTAAGATTTATTTAATCCAGCCACAAAACAGTATTTAGCATCCTGATGGGAGTAGATTGCTTTCACATTTGATGTGAATTCCCATTTTTAAATAAGAAAAGTGGCGCTGTATTAGACCTGAATTATTGCTGCAGTGCTGTGATATTTGGGATTTCAGAGCATGTATTTTCTTCAGGGGGGGTTGCTCCAAAGAGCCCAGCAAAGGCTGCCTGTGCTGCAGGCGGCCCCGTGCCAGCCTCGGGGCAAGGGCCTGCAGAAGGGAGGGGTGGGCTACCAAAGGCAGCTCTCACCTACCCTGTGGATCTTTTTTACAGCATGACCTTGAGCATCATGGCAGGAAATAAAATGTCAAATGGGCCTGCTGCTCTGGGTGGGATCTTTGGAAAAGTCACCCCCCAAAAGTCAGAGGCAGATGGCACATCACCTGTCACCAGAGACCTTTCCCAGCAGTAGATGTTTGGGATTCAGTTTCTTACTAATCATACTTAGCATTCCCTAGGCAATACTGGGAAGAAATTGGGAAGCTATTGGGAAGAAGATCCTAATGTTTATTTAGATATTGGGAAGAAATTCTTTCCTGTGAGGATGGTGAGGCATTGTCAGAGGTTGCCCAGAGAAGCTGTGGATGCCCAGTCCCTGAGTTCAAGGCCAGGTTGGGTGGGGCTCTGAGGAATCTGGTAGGGGAAACTGGCCCTGCCCATGGCAGGGGGGTGAGAATGAAGGATCTTTATTTTCCCTTCCAACCCAGAGCATTCAGTTGCACTTTTACATCATATTAAAGCCATGCTTGCTAATACCTTTGACAGTGATTCTTTAAGTGATCCAAATCACCCACTCACAACATCACTAAGCAATTTTTTTTTTTCTAAATTCTGCACCAAGAAACCCTCCAGGCTCCCGGTATAGGTCAAGCAAGCAATCCCTGCAAACACAGGGAGGAAAAAGTGTTCTGCAAGTTCATAATCTCAAGGCAATCTCAATTAATTTCTGAAACCTTTCAATGTAAAGAACTACCTTACCAGACCAAGTGTTTCCAAGGAAAGAATACATGTGATGCAGAACTATATTAACTGGGAGGTTTAATGCATTTTTGACAAAGCTGAGCAGAAATAATTCCATCAGTATCAAGGAATAAAATGAGAAACATAATGATGCTGTTTAAAATGCCAAGGAGCTCTAAGTTAAAAATATGACCATAAGGCCTGATTCAAAGTCATGGATTTTATAGAAAGAGTCATGATGGATCCAGTGATTCTGGAACAAGGTCCCAGAAGAGCAAAGCACCACCATGTCCTAAGCTACAGGCCAGCCCTCTGCACATTTCTGGGACATGAACCAATTTCCACCAAGGCTGCCTGGGTCAGTGCCAGGCTGAGCATTGCCCCCAGAGCAGGGCAAGTAATTTGATACATCTGTCTCTGTATGACCTTTTGGACAAAACACATCTGGAGGGCTTTGGGGCTCCACAGAGCCCAAGAGTTTTGGGCTGGAAAAGGCTTTGTGAGACTGAGTGAGGCAGAGCCTGTAAGTTGTGTGTGTTGGTTGTGTCCTGCAGGCAGCAGGGCATGGGAAGAGCATCCTGCACAGAGGGCCCCAGGCTGTGCCAAGATGGTGTTATGAACATGAACGAGGCCAAACTTTCCATGGAGAAAGAGGTTCTTGTTTATTTAAATAGCTGCAGGGAACGGTGTTGTAAATCAACGGCGACTCCGATGAAGGGGAGAGAGAATGATGCATCTGACTCCATCATCAGTAGGTTAATGAATTGCTTTATTATACTACACTACGTACATTTCATCTAAACTGAATCTGCCAAGCACTCCCCCTTGCTCACAACTGCACCGAACTGCACTCATCTCTGATTCTCTCTTGACTGTCCCGTGACAGTCCCACACACACACTTCTTGCTCCTGATAGGTCAAGGGAACAAACCATCCTCACTTTGGGTAAACAATCTCCATATTGCATTCTACTTTAGCACAACACAGGCACAGCAAGAGAGATAAGAATTGTGTTTTCCTTCTTCTCTGCTTGTCTCACAGCTTCTCTCTGTTCAGAGGGCATGTGAATACCACAGAACGGAGTACCTAGGATAAGCCCGAGCACCCACACAGAGAGCCAAAAACAGAACAGTATGCTATCCCCAAGAGCACCGGGTTCTCCCCAAAAAGCAAGTTTCCAAAAAGAGGAACCCCAACCCAACCAAACTTTCCCCATTTATAGCCGCCTTGGAGTCCAGGATTGGTCCATTTTGGATCCACATGGTGATTGGTCCATTTCCAGGCTTCCCATTGGTCTTTAACGCCATTCATTCTGGACCAATCGTTTCTGTTTCGAATGATTGGTCAGATCTCCCATCCAATCCCTCTTCGACCTTGCCTAGCCCCGCCAGACCACCCTTACACCAAACCCTGGACCCTTCTAGAACATTCTAATAACCCCCCCTCTTAACGTAGTGCAATTAATATAACATAATTAATGCAATATATTTGAACTATACCCTAAATTAACATAACTTAGCTTTTACCCATAACAACGGCTTACAGGATGCCACAAGGTCCTTTATGCTAGCTCAGTGTGTTCCCAGCTCAGGCCCAGTCACATCTGCTGAAATGTGAATAAAATCCACCACCAAACCCTGTGAAAAACTAGGAAATCCCTTGTTCTGAAACTTGCCATAAAATAGGGATGTAATTAAAAAGTGAAATATTGAACTGTTTCATTGATAGGGAGCAACCTATAGCTGGTAACTTCTCCACAGAATTATCATATCTATGGATCACGTCTAAAATATTTAGAAATTGCTTTACCTTTTCTAGACCACAGTCTTTAAAATATCCTACCAATTCTGTTAATAGAATATGGGGACTTATTAGAATAATGTAACCAGCAGGAATAGAAAGTAGCTTTGTGATCATATAATGGGCATTGTGAAAAGATCTGTACCAGCTTCCACACTGTCCACTTCCTCCACCTCCTCCTCCAAGCAAAAAAAACCCAAACCTAATATTAATTTCATCTTCAGCTGCTGCTTTTTCACTCAGTGAGCTTTCATGATTTCCTGAGTTTGCTCAGCCATTAATTGTAGATTGTCCAGCTGTCCTTTAAGCAAGGTGGCTTTAAGCAAGGTGGATTTAAGTAATGTGGATTTAAGCAAGCTGTGCTTAATGCCAGCTCTGGCTGGTGGCACTCACTTGTTGTCATTCAGCAGAGATGCTCCCTTTCCACATTCTAAAAACCCAGCTCTGTGCATGAGGGCCACCAGAGATTTCCATCTGGTTGTGTGGCATGTGCTGAATTTTACCTGGTTTTTATACTCTTTTTCCTTTCTACCAATTTCTACTGCCTTTTAGTTCCTCCAGGACTTTTAGGGACACAGACAGCCCTATTTCTGCCTGAAGAAAGTACCAGAATTTATTTGTTTATTTTTTACCTCCTCTTCTTCCCCCAACTTGTAAGAAACAACATCTGTCATGACCTAAATGATTACCCAACATACAGGTGTGTGAAAATCATGAACATGATTTCAACAACAGACAAGGATTCTATCCCCTGAATTTCTCTATTTTAGTACAGATTACTGTGAATTTGTAGCCCACAGAGGGATCTAACCATCCCAGAAGCAAAGCAAATCCAACAATGGGTCCAGAAAGAAATGAATCAGTGGACAGATTCCCTCCAAAGATAATCCATGGCACGGTCTGGAGTCGCACAGGTGTCCCTAATGGCATCCAAGATCTAAAAGAAAACTCATGTGGAGAATGCAACCTGTTTAGGTACAGAGTACATACAGCATGAGAAGTCCTCATAGAGAAAAATTTCATTTTGGATAAAAGTTAACCCCTTTTTACACCGTAGAGATATCAGAGGGTGCAGGACACCATCAGTTCAAGTGATCAATATGCTCTGTAATATCGTATTTTGCCTGTAATAGCCAACAGATGATGTTTCTTTTTCTTTCAGACCCTCTTGATTTTCTCCATTTCCACTTTTTCAGATGAGTTGTCACTACAATTTCTTGGGTTTGTGTTTATTGGTAATACCTCGAGATATCCAGCTTCCAGATAGCCCAGCTGTACTTCAGAGAGGCCCAGCAGCATTTTTCAAGGATGTTTCTGGTTCCCAAGATGGGTCTCCAGACTCCCAGCTCCTGGGCTGCCAGGCCTTTCTCTCTTCAGGAATTATCTTTTCTAACCAGGCTGCTCACATCAACATCCTGCATTCGTA
This sequence comes from Chlorodrepanis virens, assembly GCA_003286495.1. Classification (NCBI taxonomy): domain Eukaryota; kingdom Metazoa; phylum Chordata; class Aves; order Passeriformes; family Fringillidae; genus Chlorodrepanis; species Chlorodrepanis virens. Next base: position 66,692,054 of record LTAT01000006.1, on the reverse strand, counting down.
TTTCACTGCTGCAGTGGCTAAATTCTTTCCTGTAAGGGTTGACCACAAGAGGAAAAAAAAAAAAGAAAATATTGATCTGTTTTTTTCTCTCTCTCTTATTTCCCAGGGTTTTGAAAAACATTTTTGACAACGACAACATTTTTGTACTGCCTGAAATATCCCGTGAGAAACAAACCTACTTAGGAAGACCTTTATCCTCCAAGGATTTACCAGTCTCAAACATGTTTTTTGTGAGTGATAAGAGCTGAAGATAGAGAGAGTCACAGGAGTAATGCCAGTACCACAGGGAAGAGAGGACATGGGAATCCCATTTGTGCTGCTCTACATAAACCCTCACAAACCTTAGCACATTTTATGATTTCTGGGCACACTGAGGTCTATATTCCCTAAAGTCTGCCTGCTCTGCTGTTTGAGGAAGGCTGTCCCATATTTATCCAGGGTATGCAGCAGCACATCCTCCCTTATGCAGATCATTTATAGAGTTTGCCCCAAAGCCCTTTATTTCATATAAATTTGGTGTCTGCCAAGCTCATTTGTGCCATGTATGGCAAAACCCTCTGGGTATCAGACTATGGATAATCTTTTGCCTTCTGGCAAATGGAGTTCAAAAAGATGGGAGCAATAAATTTGGGACTTTCTCTTAATTGATTCAATCTTTTCATCATCTGTGGGCTTTCTTCCCAAACCTGACATTGCAGAACATGGTTGAAGCTGGGAACCAGGCAGGGAGAACATGGAATTCATGGCCATGGAACATCAGAGTTTGCAAAGCAAGGATAAAATCGAATTCCAAGAAATGGAGTTTCCAAGCAGGTGTTGGAAGCTGTTTTGAAGACTGAATAGTTTGTGATTAATTGCAATCCCATCTAATCCTATTAACATTATAATTCAGGATTGTTAAAAACAGAGTATCTTGTTATGAAGATGTTATTTTTTCAGAAGCTGTGTGTAAATTTGCAGATAATCAATTTAACAGCTGTCTTCAGGAACTTAAAGTACTTAAATAATTTTAAGAACTAAAAATAAAAATGCTAATGACAGAGGTATTTGTTTTATTATCCTTAAATAAAGATGCACTTACCTAACACGACATTATAGCCTGTTAGCAAATGTTAATGTATTTTTAAAATCATGTACTTTTATCTGTAAGTTTTTTATAAATTGATTATTTTCAGCGTAACACAGGTAACAGATGATCAGTCACAGTCTGCTTCTGTGCTTTCCAGTGCTAATAACTGAGAATTACTGAAGCAAAACCAGAACTTCCTATTAGCACTCAGTGTTAATGAAGAAGGTCTAAAGCACACATACCACTTAGCTCTTAAATAAATTACAAGCCCTGGGTGTCAAGTGGCTAAATTAGTACTTTTAAACAATATTTGAATTCCAGCTCTTTTCTACAGCTGCAGGTGTTTACAAAATGCTGTATTTTACCTGCGTTTTTGCACTGATCTCTAAAGTAACCTTTTTAAATAGCTGTTAGTTTTTCTGTCGATAGCTCTTGCTTTGTGATCACCAGTAACGATTCACTGAGATTCCCACTGCATTCCCTCAAGCTATACCATGCAAAGAGACAGTTTTCCAGCTTGTTTATTTAAGCAGCATTTCAAGCACAAAACTTGAGAAGATTTTTCAATGGCATTTATGTGTAGAAAAGGGAAGTTCTTGTTTGAAAGAGATGAAAATTTGTTGATCCCTCACCCTACCAATGAAACAAAACAATCCCTGCAGGTGGGCTGGGATTCCCTCCTTTGTACCCACATATAAAGTATTAACAAGCTGCTAAAGAATTGGGAAATAGAATGGAAGTAAAAAAATCCCTTTTATATATAACTGGGGGTGTTTCACCTCATCACAATTTATTTAAATGTTTCAATGCAACATTTAGTGCTATGGAAAATTCAAGGATCTTTGTTTTATTCCAGGACCGTGGCATTTTTCATGTGGTTCCTTGGAAATTAACAATAATGTTAAAAATGCACATTTATTTTCAATGTGAGAGCTGTAAAATTAAATACAGAATGAGTTAGTTGTGGTAATGCAGATTAGTGGAGAGATTTGACAGATCTGCTCTCACTTAGAAACCCTGAGTCCTCAGAGCTGAAAAGCATCAGAAGAGGCACAGAAATGTGACCCCAAGTGAATGATACAAAGCACTTAAAAGTCCAGAAGAGAGAAGAGTTCTGGGAGTTGAAAGGTATTTTTATATGTGCTAATTTTGGTTCAGTGGTCCTGACAGCACCAAAATATATGCGACTTAAAAATGAGCCTCAGTATAACACTTTTCTCTTCCAAGGGATCAAGCTGCGGCAATGATGGACAAACCTTAAACAGAAAGTTTTGAGCATAAACTCAGACCTCCAAAAATTAGCAGTGTAAGCGAATCCTCCAAATGTCTCTGGAGTTGTAAGAGTATTTATTTATGTGGGTGAGTATTAGAGCTGCCACCCCCTCTCCTGCTGGGCTGCAGGATTATTTTCAGCACAGTTTCAGTGGCCCCAGACACGACTGTGTGGAAGGATGTTGGTACAATAGCAGCACACCCAAGTTTGAGAGTTTCTGCGTAAAGGTTGGAATGCTTTAACACAGCTTGTGCACCTGGCATGGGATGGCATCTCCTTTTTCCAGCTCAGAGGACTGGTTCTCATTGTATGCCACAAAATACCAATTCCATGTGTTGGAGTCCTGAAAGCTGAGAATTTTAAACTTTCTGTACTGACAGACTCTGACTCCCAGGAGAACACTGCATTTGACCTGAGGCAGTGGAGAAGGTTTCCAAAATTGATTGATAGTGCTGGGATTGTGGGTGTGTAGTTTGATTAGAAGTGTGTAATAGCACAGGGTTGAAAACTTAGAGTTTAAGGTTGTAGAATATAGCGATATATATAAAGCAAGATGGAGGTTTTAGGGCAGAGGCAGGACCTTTTTCTTTACCTCCTTCTTCCTTCTTCTTCATGGGTTTGGGTGGTATTTTGTAATTGGACAGAAAAGTCCACATTGCAGGCTCTGAGTGATCTGTTATTGAGTTAAAAGTGAAAAGAATTTAGGTGCCATTTCTTAATTGGATTGTTTAGCCTTAAAAAACCTTGTAATGAAAGAGAGTGAGCCATTTTGTACCTTGTTAGTGCAATACTGCAGTCTCATTGCTGTGAGACTGTAACATAGATAAGAAAAATTAAACATCTAAGCCTGAACACAAAATACTGTCCTGAGTGCCTTAAGTCCCGACCTCAACAGAGGTAGAGAAAAGAAGCCAAGAGCTGCCAACCGTGCTGTAGGGAACAGAGCATTGCTGGTGAGACTCACCAAGAGCCAAACTCCACCCCACAGTCACTCCTCCCAGTGGATCCCAGAGGACTTCAGGCAAACTCATAGTTCCACCCACAAGGATCCTATGTTAGGCTTAGTCTCATAAAACAAGATTGAAGACAATGCATGAAATGGGCTAGAACTACTAGAGGTGCAAGGCCTGAGATACATTTTGTGTCTCCTTAAAATTGCTTGGAAATAAACCCAAACTACACATGGATATCTTCAGGCTTTTGTGCTAGAATAAGCCTGACACTTGCAGATCTTCTGCTGAAAATATGATTTTATTACCTGAATGAACCTGCCTCTTTTCAAGGAGAAGGATGTGGAAGACAAGATGTTGGCTGAATGAAAACTTGCTGACCTCAGAATAAATTATTCCCATTATTGTTCATTCCCTCTGAATAAGAGCAGCAGTATCAGTGTCTCTCTTCATAGTCCAGTTACTTTAGTCTTGCTCTAGGTGACACTTGCCTGCCTGCTGTCTACCAAAAAAAACTTAAATTGGGTTCTTTTGAGTTACACTGGGGAGGAAAAAATCTGTATTCTAAATCACAAACCTCATAGTCAAAAATCTAAATTTATTGACTTTACAAGTCTGAATTTATCTCAATATTTTAAAAGGCCATGCAAAAAACTGCTGTCCAAAGCCATAACCATTAACTATAAGGCAAAGGAAGGAAATCTTATACCACTAAAAGAAGCTGGAAGTGAAACAGGGAAACTGTGCAAGAGTAGATTGGATTTTTAAAGGGATTACTATTTTAATTTTCATAATGATTGTATTTATATTAGGGATTTTTTTTCTCTAATGAAATTACAGAATAGACCAAATTAAACATAAAGAATTTTCCTGAAGTACCAGGCTATATTTGTAGGAACAAGGTGATAATTTCTGTATGTTTGTGTAACACTGAGAGGTGAAATAAAGAAACATATAACATGAAATATTTTCTGGAGTTACATTATATTTGCATTAGAAGACACAATAAATGATACCACTGGGTCCATGCTTCATGGCCTTGATAGCAGTACGCATCAATATGAACACAAAACCATCTTCACTTGGCAGCAACAACACACATTTTATGGACAAAAATTTTATAAAACAGTGAAAAATATAACCTAGTTCAGGCTCCTCTTTCCTGTGCTTTCTCAGTAGCTCTCTGAGGTGCCCATAGCAGGCAGGGGGAAGCTGCTAAATGGTTTTGATGAGCAGTTCGTGGAACTCCAGTGTGAGCAAAACCACCTGAGAGCTGCAGGGATGATGCACAGATGTTCAGGGA
>LTAT01000006.1:66675602-66687449 GCA_003286495.1 Chlorodrepanis virens | reverse complement strand
CAGTGAAAAATATAACCTAGTTCAGGCTCCTCTTTCCTGTGCTTTCTCAGTAGCTCTCTGAGGTGCCCATAGCAGGCAGGGGGAAGCTGCTAAATGGTTTTGATGAGCAGTTCATGGAACTCCAATGTGAGCAAAACCACCTGAGAGCTGCAGGGATGATGCACAGATGTTCAGGGAAGCCAGGGATGGGCTCATCCTTGCCCATGAAAGAGAAGGAACTACAGCTCTGAGGGCCTCTCACACCTCATTTTCTGTCTTTTCTGGGAAAAACTTCCACCAATCAGGATTTTCTGAACAAACAGAACAGCCTGTGTATTGTATTTGCAGGTTCACTGACAGGGGAGAGAATGATGAATCTGACTCCATGTTCTCAGAAGGCTAATTTATTACTTTATTATATGACATTATATTAAAAAATACTGTACTATACTAAAGAATACAGAAAGGATACTTACAGAAGGCTAAAAAAGATAATAATGAAAACTCCTGACTCTCTCCAGAGTCCTGACACAGCTTGGCCCTGATTGGCCAAAGAGTGAAAACAACTCCCAGCAGAATCCAATGGAACAATCACCTGTGGGTGAACAATCTCCAAACACATTCCACATGAGCACAACATAGGAGAAGCAAAGGAGATAAGAATTGTTTTCCTTTTCTCTGAAGCCTCTTGCTGCCTTTCAGCTTCCCAGGAGAAAAATGCTGGGTGAAAGAATTTTTTCAGAGAATGTGAATGTCACACTTGTGCTTCACAGCACGGGAAAGAAGTGGTTTGATAATTATGTCTGATTCTTAGACAGAGGTCAGGTAGGTTTGCGTAACTCCTTTTCAACACTGACAATGATTAATAAACTGTACCCCAACAAAGGTTGTTCTCTTTTTCTATCCTTTTTTTAAAATATTACAGGGAAGAAAACTTTTTTTTTCTTATCAATCCAAATTTTATAAAATATGTCAATTACATTTGACAGTTGATAAAATTAAAAATTGATTTTTTGAGCATTTGCCCCTTATGACTTCCTGATTGGGCCATGTGCATTAAAACTGTGACAATTTGGGGAAATTTTCAAATTTAAATCATTTTTTAAAAATACAATCAAATTCAGTCTTGAAAATGGCCTTTTCACCCTGAAATCTTAGGGTCTACCTTGAGAACCTGCTCTAGAAAGAACTCCTCACTATCTTTTCCTTAATGTTTTATTGATGTGATCTAGCATATAAAGGAATCAGAGTAAAATTAATTACTAATTTGAATTTGAAGGTTGTTGTTCTTTTTTCTTAGCCCAGTTAGTGGATCTGTGTTTATCAGCTAAAAATATCTGCAGATGGAAACTTGTTAGAAAACTGACAAAAAGTCTCATGCAAGCTATTTTAATCTCTTCAACAGCACCTTCCTCACAATGAACATCTGGAGAGTACTGTAACATATGCTGTGCTTAATAGTGAATTATCCCAAACGTTTCAAGAAAGGGAGGAATTGTTAAAATTTTCTATTTCTTTTGCCAAGCTTTACATACTTCAATAAATGCAATTTTTTTATATCCTCTAAAGTAAAGTGCATTTCCATCCTCCTTCCATCATGAACACATGATGTTTGCATGTGAGCCATTCCATGCCTTGGATTTATTCCATTTTTATTTTGTGGGTAAAAACCAGCCTTTTAGTTCCATATGAGGCCAGAGTTGGGCTCCAAGGAATCTTTGCTTTTACTTTAATTTCATCTAACTTTCATTTAAGGACAGTCATTGTCCTGCCTACTCACTTGGAGTATTGTGTGTTGTAGGTGGCTTTTCCTGTGCACAAAACACAAATTTGGATTTGTTCTGTAACCTGATGATCCTTTGGCACAACTCTTAAAAATACATGTGTGCACAACTGTTTTAAAATTCTTGCTGTTTGTCATTTTATGGATTTCTGCTGACCTGGGTTTGATCTTCCTGAAGGAAAACATCCCACAGAGCACAGCAGAGAGGGTATTGTTATTCCTGGTGTTTTCTCTGAGGAGTTCAATCCCCAGCTGACACTCAGCTGCAGCAGGACTCCTATTCAAAGGAAACTTGGGGTGACTGGAGACTTGCCTCTTTTCCAGGAGTGAAAAAACCCTGCAGTTTGAATTTCAGCCTCCATTAAACCCATTCCTATTCAGAGTAATTTCATTTCCGCTGGTGAAATCAAGAGCAGAATTATGCCCAGATTGTCTAGCAAAGAACAGGATGTAATGAAGGCTGGATTTACTTTCAGAAATCCTCTTAGGGTATTGCCTCAGGAAAGATAAGAAAAATAATTTAATTTCATCAACAGTTCAGCAGTTGTAAAACCCACCCTGTGAAACAGAAAGGAGACTTTTGGAGAAAGCCTTCTTGAGGCAGCCAACTGCTGAGGAGCACCAGAGCATCTCACTCAAGTCCCATGTCCAGGCACATCTCAGAGCAGTGCTGCACCTCAGACTGTGCTATTCTGAAATGAAATGTGCTCTTCCTTTGACAAAATTATCATCTATACTTGAGAAATTAGTCCTTTCTTTCCCCAGAACAATGAAATATTATTTTTGTTACAAAGAGAGGAAAGATTTTTTTCTATGTTTATTCTGCATCTGAACCTATAAATTGCAGGTAAACAATATAATTCTGCTTTTTTTTCTCCCATAGCTCTTGAAGTATATATTTAAATTGCTAGAACAAAATTTACTTCTATTTCAAGCCTGCTTTTGTATTCTTTACCTACTCAATTAATTTTTCTGCTTTAAGGTATTTTAAATGTATTTTAAAATTAGACAAAAGTCTATGAAAAGTGACTATGAACCCTCAAACCAATTTGAGCTTGTATAATGAGGATAAATCATTCTAATAGAGCAATTTTAAGTCAATTATGACACCATTATTTTTTAACTCATTACTGATTTTATAAATAAACCAGTAATCTTTCAGCATTATACCATGTAGATGGCTAGACTGCATTGTGTAGTGGGTGTCATCTTGCATCCTCAAGGCTCTACAGTTATTTCCCAGGTTATTACGGTATTTGACAACCCTGTGCAGTGCAATGCAGAATAAAAAGTGTGTATCATTTCCCTCAAATCACAGGGAACAAGGAAGCTTTTCCACCACTCTCTGTTGTCTTCCTCCTAATTAATGAGACACTAATTCCTTTATATTACACTTTTCTGCCTTTCCAGTTAGATTTTTTTAACATCATCTGAAGCTTGAGTCTGTGTAGGACATCCCAGCTGAAGACTCAGTTGTCTCATTTGAACTGTTTAGTTTTTAGGCATTAAATTGTGCTTCATTGAAGTCAGCCCCTGCACTGAGAAATGAATGTGCACCTAGTGAGTGTCAGAGCTTTCCTGAAGGTGGAGATGAGGTGGATAACGTGGTGAAGGTCCAGTTCAGTGTCTCAATATAAATCAGAGGCAGAGTTTAAACTGAAGACCCCACTCCCAGACCAGTGCCCCACTAATCTGCATCCCCTCACAGCTATGCTTGAAGGAAAAAAATCATTTACCAGGTAAATTTTCATATAATTACAGTGATATTCTTCAAATGATTTTATGTCTTGGTCTAAAAAAAAGAAAGTGTTCTACCTCTTTGGATCACCCCAATTCAGATAACCAGTAACTAAAGTAACTGGACTATGAAGAGAGACACTGATACTGTAAAAGTGTTGACCCTGTTCATGTAAAAGTGTTGTAAAAACAGCAATTCAGATAACCAGTTAATTATTGAAAGAAGTTGATTTCATAAATAGATATGTGTGTTCAGGCTGTCAAAGGAAATGGGAATGTCATTGACATGAGGATGATGACACATTTCTGAGCAGACATCCAAGGGCAAGGACAGGTTAGAAGTGAAGAGACAGAGAATGTGAAACTGAGATCCTCCCTGCCAAAAAAGGAGAGTGAGGTGTTGAACAAGGGGAATTTCACTCCAGTGGCCCTCTTGAGATGTGGTGACCCTGCCATACTCTTCACCTGATCTCATCTACCCAGCTTGTAATCACAGAGCTGCTCAAAGCAGGTTAGGGAAGAAATGAAGAACCAGGAGCTGCAAACATGACAGCCCCACATTCCCTGACTCTACAGTGCCTGTCTGAAGCTGTGCCTGTGCTGTTAAATACCAGCCTGTCCTCTGTCCTTGAAACCCAGTGGTGTCTCACCGTGGCTAAACTCTCTTCCCTCCTTTGAAAATAGCAGTGCCTTGTATGTACTGAATACTGATAAATATCTCCAGCCATGCTGTCCTGCAATCCACACTTGGGAAAGCACTTGCAGACCCAGGACAGAGCCATGCCAGGGAGCACACAAGTAATTCAGCATTAGGAGCCACTTTGGGATGGTTTTGAAGGCAGCTCCCTGGCCATCATTCCTTCACCACTGTGAGTGAGTGACATAAAATCTTCAGGGGCTCCAGAGCACAAGCACAGGAGGTCAGGTCTGCACACTGGACCATAAATCACAAATGAGTTGGAGGGTTCCACCTGTCACCCTTTCAACAACTGACAGACCAAAAAGAAGTGGTGGTTTGTGGTATTCACATGCCCTCTGAACAGAGAGAAGCAGAGAAAAGAATGATCAAAACAATTCTTTGCTGCTCCTGTGTTTTTGAACATGTGGAATACATTGGAAGATTGTTTACCCAAAGTGATTGCTTGATTGGATTCTGGTGATGGTGTTTTGATGCATTGACCAATTGGATCCACATGTGTGTGTTGGGACTGTTGGCTGACAGTCACAAGTTTTCAGCAGTTAGTAGTTAGTTAGAAGTATGGTGTAGTATAGTATCTCTCTTTAATATAGTATAATGTAACATAACAGTTTTATAAAGCAAGCGTTCAGCGCTGGAGTCAGATGCCAATCATTTTCCTTCATCGGGGGTACCCTGATTTTACAATAGTAGTTTATAAAGGTGACAGTGAGAAAAGAAAGCCCAGAACAAAGGAGCGTGGGCTGGAGGCCCCTGGGAACCTCTCAGCTCACCAACAGATGCACAGAGGATTGCTGCTGGACTGGTAAAAGGCCAGGCTTTCAGCACCACCTTAACATGGCATTGGTAACACTATAGGACAAGGAGGGGCTTCTTGTACACCTCTCTTTGGATTTCCAGGTGGGCACAATGAAAGAACACCGGTGTGCATTTGTCCTGACTGTATTTGCAAGCAGGCAGAGAGAGCCAGGTCCACCTCAGAAACCACATACTGGGGGTGGTGGCACATTAACTGTGGCCTGTGCCTGTCTTTGGGCAACCTTCCCCTTCAGAGCAGTCTAAATCAGGTGCAGAAACCCCACAACAGAGGGATTTTTCGCTCATAAGTACCAGGTGTTTGCCCAAGTACTGTGATACTGAATATCCATGGTGAGGCCATTGGGATCTGTGAAGGAATTAAGTGATGGGCTGATGGAGCAGGTAGGAGACTTGGAGTATATAAAGGGAAGCTGATTGTTAAGAAACAGTCTCTAACAACACAGACCGCTTTCAGGCTTCAAACTGAGATTAGACACTTTGACATTTGACTGCTTGCCATGTCTACAAAATAATAATTTTGTTTAAAAAAATGCAATTAAAAAAAAAAAGGAAAAAAGGATGTGCTACTTGAGCTGAACTACATACCTGATGGGTTGAAGTAAAGATGACCCATCTGTGATGACTTGCACCACTTGGTATAAGCCTGGTGTCCCATCTGCTCACTCTCCTGCCATTGAAGCTTTTCTAATACAAGGCCCAGTATCATGAGATGTTGTTGTTAATCTCTAGGAAAATGGAGGGAAAAGTAGCCCTGGTGGAACTCTTGGTCAGCCTAAGACTGGGAGGGCAAGTGAGCTTTTTAGTGAGGGTTTAGCTAAATGGCTGGGGTATGTGACTATTTAAGAAAATGTATTGGAATCAGTTAAATCCAATGCACTAAAGATAAACAAAACCTCTGCATGGGCTCAGTTGATCAAATGTCCAGGTATGGAAGAGAGGGACTGCTGCTTAAGGATGTTTTAATGTGTTGGTCATGCTACTACCTCCAAATGAATTTACATCCACAAGGCAGAACTCAAGAGAATTTAGGATTCCTGGCTGTGCCTGCATCTATCCCGTTTACCAAATGATACACACTCAATGGGGACTTGAATTCCAGTGGTTATTTCAACAGATTTCTCTAAATAAACAAAAATACTGTTGTTCCCACATCTGTTCAACCATAAGCCTACTAACTCCTATTGTCTTTTATCTGAAGGATTTCTCTTCTGTGACTGGTGAAGAGTGGAATGGAAAACTCCAAGCCAAAAACACGTTGAAGGCTGATCTCCATCTTCATAGTTATACCTTAATATAAAAATATTTCATTATTGGCTTCACTTTCTGTTTAGATTTAATTGGAATGTTTCAGTTAGGCTTTAGAAATGCATGAAGTATTTGAAGCATCAACACTTGAAAGACCCAGGGTGGAAGAGAATGTGTTTGTCCCTCCCTTTCCCCTAGTGCAGGAAATGCAGGAGATTTATTTGAGATGCCCCAAGGCTCTAATGCCACACACCAGCCTTTTACAGCTCTTCTGTCTTATGTGCTCAGCCTCGTGGTGAAGGAGAGAGCACAATTTATGCTGAGAGCTCCAGCTCTCTGCTGTGCCTTGCACTCTCAGAAATTTTCAGACAGTTTCAGAAGAATTATGACATGCAAGACATGAAATTGGAAACAAAAAGGCACAGCTAAATTGTTTGTAAAGTTACTGCTATGGAAATATAGATTAAAATCTTCTGAAGGCATAAACTGATGGAAGCCTCTTTGTCTTCAGTGGAGCAATAATCTCACTGGCTCACAGCAAATTATCCTCTCTCCATTTGAAATGTAGTGCAGCAGCATAATCAAGGCAGCCAAGGCTGCCTAAGACCTGGGATCCCTCTTCAAAGGTGAAGTCAGAGAGTTTCTGAATGCAGCTGCATGTGGGGTATCCTAAATTCCCTCACAAAACTATTTGAGTCATCTACAGCTCAGCATGGGGTGTAAAGAAAGCAACTAGAAGGACTGAATTCAATAAGTATACGAAGGAAAATTTTTAGATTTAAAAAAAAAGTTATTCACAGCTCTTAGTAAGTTCCTAAGAGACAAAGTGCTTTGAAGTCTTACATTTCTTCATCTTTATCTACTCCTCCTCCTCCTTCTCCTTTTATGTACATAGCAGGGTTTGGCTCTGAGGTACAATGTCAAATGGATTTTAGTGCTTTGTAACCAGACACAGGAGAAGGAAGTTTTTCCTCAGCCTTCTGCTATGCCTTAAACCATCTCCAACTGCCCCATTTCTTTCTAAGACTTACTAATCATAAAAAGAAGTATTTCTGTATTTGAAGTATGCTTAAAACAGGATGTTTGAATAGCACAAAGGCACACCTCACCTGAAGGCTGACTTCAAAAGGCACAGAGCCTCCTGTGAGTGCATCAGGCTCAATGGCCATGTGGAGACATTCAGTGGGGTTTGCATTATAAATTTGACAGTTGTTTTACTATAATTCCTTGAAACCACTTTTAATGAAGTTTTTTTTTTGGCAATTCATTAAGTGCTATTGCCACAGAATGGTGATTGCTTGTTATTTGTTGGCTGTAGTAGAAAAGTTTCCTTACCTAAGGTCAAGGATGGGATCATTGCTGTCCCCTGCACTCAGCTTAAAGGAGGGATTGATCTTAATGGTAAAAAAAAAACATTGTGGTTCGTGGATCCCATCTCCTTCCCATTTCTTTCAGGAAAGAAACATCCAAATAAAAAGTTACTTTTTGAGGAAGAAAAAAAACCCCATCCTTAATTAATCTATTTGATAACATTTTAATTTTAAACAAGCTCAGAGACCTGATAAGCTCTGACCTGGTGCTTTTTCCTCTGGCTGTTTCCAATGGTCCATCAGCCACGGGGCAGTGACATTCAATTCCACAGCCTGGACATCCAAGGTTCATCCCTGACACAGGTGCAGAGAGGAAAGCACCCAAGCCAAGATCCTACTCCTCTGTTGTGTGACACTCAATTTCTTCCTACATCTTCTAGACTTGCCTGCGACACAGAAATTGGGGGGAGGATTTCATACAAGCAGAGGACACCCAGCTTTCCTTGAGCCTGCAAGCACAGTGGAGTTGAAGCCACATCAGTGAGGATTTAAAGGCAGTCTTTTCAGAGATTTACTTCGAGTCCTGAGAGGTTTGTACAGTTTGTACTGAATTTTTTTTTTTTTTTGGTCACATTTAAACTGTGACAGCTATGTCAAAGCCAACATGAAGAAGTCAGCACAGATGGCCTTCACATCTGTGAGTGGAGTGGAAAAAAATCCACCAAAGGCAGATATTTAATTAGGGCAAATGGTGGGATTATTATTTTTCTGCTCTACAGACTCTCAGTACAATGACTTTGGCACTGACTGTGATCATTGTGAGGAGAGAGATCTAAAGGAATAGTGGGGAAAGTGTCTGAGCTCAAAATAACCCAAAATTAAAATTAAAGTAGGGAAAAACTGTCAGCCTTCTCTGTGGAGTTTTTTATTAATCTCAAAATTTTATAGTGTCAAAGAAATGAAGAAAAAACAGGTGTATAATTTCAAAGTGTACTTCACATTGTTCACATCTTGTTCTTCTTTAATGAGATGTGTATAGTAACCAATTCTAGGCACAGAGGCAGTCTATCAGCATAACACTAAAAAAAATTAATCCCAAACTCTGAGGGAAATCTTCTTAAAAATTGTTTAAAATAGGTATATATGCTATAAGTAACAAATTAATATAGAAATCACCTGAAATAATGATTTGTTTTACTTTTCTTATTGAGTGGAACAAGCCCATGTTGTGAATAGAATATTGGTACTAGAATCATGCTGGCCAAAAATGGGCAGGTGTTGTATGAAAGTATGAAGGGGAAATTCCCATTTACAGCCTAGATGGAAAAAAAAAAAAATCAGTAGCAAATCCAGGAGAAGAACTCAAATTTCACAAATGCCAGAGAAGAATTCACATTTCCCAGACATTATAAATCTTTGTTGTGTGTTTACCTTGCTAGGAGTTCTCTTAAAAATTCAGCTCACAGAGACAGTTATTCCCTTCCTTTTAGCTGTCCTTTTACGTTTATCCCTTCAATAAGCGGCCTACACTTAATTCCATTATTTTCTATATTTTTTTACAAAGCAGTCTGGTAATCTTTATATCCATTTAAGCTTTTGTGAGGGACTATAAAGCACTTTGTCAATGCAGCAGCCTCAGGGGCAGCAGCATTTGAAAGGTATTTATTAGCAACCTCTCTCTCTGGCTTCATCTTTCATTTGCTTCTTACTGCATGAGAAGCTGCATTATACTGAGCATTTCCTCAGTGTAAAGCCTCACATGCCAAGAATGATTATAACACACCTATTAATGCAATCTTTTCCTCAACATATCTTTTTCTTTTCTTCCCTCTTCTCCTGGGTTTTCTTCTTTGATGCTGTTTGACCTCCCACAAAGGCATCACACCACGGTAGCCTGGATGTCAAATGAAGATAAATACAACAAAATCAGAATCTTGCCTTAAAGAGTTGATGCTGGGGGCAGAAGGAGGGGGAGGGAAAGTTTACCTGCTTGAGTTAATTGACTCTCATAGCTGTGCAAATCAGTGCAGTGATGGCTGGACAGCAGACAGATAAATAAAACTGCTGCTCAGTCACTCAGAACCTCAGGTTAGGTCTTAAACCAATTTTGAAACAGGACTTTGGCCACTTTCTTACTGAGTTTCCCATTGGTAAAATTTCCTATCAATCTTTCAAAATAAAATGAGGGGAAGGGAGGGAAGCTGTGTGTGGGGTTTTTTGCAGGGGGGAGGGTGGATGAGAAAGAGAAAGAAGTGAGGGAGAAGAAAATTCTAAACAGCTATATGGGGCAGGAGCAGCAAAGGCTGCTGCATTGCAGGCAATTTGGGAACCTCTTGCTTTTTGAGTTTTGGCCTGGTGAAGGTTGATTATATGCAGGCATTCAAACTCCTTCACTTCTGTGTCAGGCAGATCCAGAGCAGACAACTTTAACCCACAATAATTTACACCAATTACTTTCTATAGGTCACACATACAGAATTTTTTTTTATATCTATACATCTTGTTTCATTATTTTAAATGAAGGAAAACTAAATGTTAAAATGGAAGGGCAAGATTGTCAGAAATTTGAAATTTCTTTAGCAGTTTTAACAGGTTTGATAGATCTAGAGTGATTTACTGCAGCCCTAAGTCTACTTCTGTCCTGTATTATAATGTCCTGACAGATGTGCTTAGCAGTATATACACCAGAGCTTTAACAAGTGAGCATTGAAGATTTTACTACCAAAAAAAAAAAAGAAACCTTGAATTCAGAAGGATGAAAGTGAAAAGTTAGGATGAAATAGAAAAGAGAAAGGGAAATATGAGCTTGTCTTCCTGGATTAGTTCCTTAATCTTGCACCATCTGTTTTGTTGGTTTCCTTATGTCTCTGTTAAAGCCTGCAGCTTGTAGCATGACAATGGTGGTGGTAAATACCTTTCTAATGTTGCAGTTAAAATTTCTATTCAGATATAAATTAAGCAGTACAAACTCAGGTCTTTGACTGTCCTAAGTTTTAAAAAATACTTTTAAGCAATTAGGAAAAGGTGCATTTTGTAGCAATTGTTTTTGTAGCTGCACTTTGCTGACTCAAATTGTGCTAATTGTTCTAACAGTCTCCATGCCTCTTTTGCATCAGACTAAAGTAAAGGCTTAACTTTCCTGAGGTGTGGCCCAATACTGAATTAAAAGAGGATGCAGAATGGCTAATTCTCTGCAGGAGTTATATTTTTTTCCAAATACCATTCCTGCACATGGCATATTTTCTGTACTAAACCAGAGATGGGAAAGAGAATTGCAAAAGCATCAAGAGCTAACATTCAGAAAGAGATGTGAAGGCAACTCCTTTAACTTTTTTGTCTTCTTTGCTTTACCCAATTTTATTTCACAATTTGCAACACATAACTGACCTTCCCAGTAAGATTATTCAAGTGTTCTGTAGCTGCAGATACTCAGGGATGCCTTCATGAGGACATACCTGAAAATTGTCCAGGAGCATTCAGTTCCTCAAGGCCTAAGGAGTGCTGCTCAGGGAAATTTCAGTGGTGGAATTGGTGACAGTTGCTTATTCATAACGAAAATCAAGCTGGATGTTACAGTGCAATTTCAAAGCTCAGCTGTCTCCACACAAAGCAGAAGATCAAAAAACATTCAGGTTGTCATGTGAATTTATCAAGGCTAAAGTAAAGAGAGATTTGTGTTATGTCTCTATAATTCCTCACTTTCTGTTCCTCTGAAACTGAAATGAAGGGTGTGTGAAGGAGGAGTGTTCTTCCTGCTGTACTTTCCAGGCTCCCTGTATGAGGATCCCACTGGAATGGGTGGGATGTAGGAGTAGGAAGATCTGTCAGAGAGGAGTTTCCACACAAGGTGCCCATGCTGCTGATCAGGAGGTGCCACACAGAGCCTGGCAGAATCCCTCCTGCACTGCAGGAGTGGGCAGGATGAGGTACAGTGCTGGGAAGGATGAAAGTTTGATAAGAAAGTCTCACAGATATGTATGCTTAGCAGAAAGATTTTTGAATGTAGAGTCTGATGAAGGAATAGAGATGGAAGCAAGTTTTGATATAGAAGAAAAGAATTGCTGAGCCAGTCTTACTGGATAACCAAGGAGGCAAAGGGTGTGTTAGTTAGAAGGGGTTTTTATGGCTTAGAGCAAAGGATAAAGCCACCCCAAGCAAGAAGATGTTTTTACCAAGCAAGAAGATAGCACAGGCAAACAAGTCAACAAATATTGCAAGTAGGAAAAAGGTCTCAGAATTTTCCACTGCAAGAAAACTGAAAAACAACTTCTAGCTCA
>LTAT01000006.1:66617369-66671208 GCA_003286495.1 Chlorodrepanis virens | reverse complement strand
GCCAGGGCTGCACCCAAGATGAACCAAAATGGTCACAAAAAAATGAACGACTGGTCACGGGGTCTCTCACTTTTATAAGTTCTGCTCCATTTGCATATTGGAGTTCATTGTCCAACTCCACTTTAGCCCAGGCAGTCCCATCCTGCTTGTTTCTCTCTCTTCAGCCCACATTGTTTGTGCTCTTGGGCTGAGATTTGGATCATTTGTGCTTGGCCCCCAGCTAGAGAAGGAATTGTTTTGTCTCCCTACTCTCTGAAGAGAACTCACCATCCCATAATATGAAGCCCAGGCCCACACACTAAAGCAGCACAGAATCTGAAAAATATAAAAGCTAAAACCTAAGGAATCACTGCAATAAGATATTGTTGTCCTCTGAGTGGTGCTAATTTCCTGTCTGCCCTCTCAAACCCTCAGAAGAGGTGAGGTGCTATAACTTAGCCAAGTGGCTGCAAATTTCATTTGTAATGACAGATGCTTGGATTCAATCATGGGACTTTGCCTCATTTGTCCACTTGAAAAGTCCATACACACACAGTGGCTCAAATAAGGCAGTTTACAAATACAAAAGTTTATCTCTGAGAACATGAGAAATGTGTTTCTGGTAAGAGCAGCAGCCCATCTGTTCCGGGACTATGCAATATGACAGATTCCTTAAGATGGTCTGGTCTCTTCTCACATGTCCTTCTCCAGTTGATTTGTGATGTTAGAAACTACATGCAAGTCCATCTTGTTCAGCCTCTGTTGTTCACAAAGCTTTCCTGAACCTAAAAAGGCTGTTTTCACAACTTTCTGTGGCAAAAAAATATTTAGAAGTTCACTACCTGCTGAGTCAAGAAGTCCTAAAATCGATATTCTACTGATTTTACTGAATGCCCATTTGTCTTTTTTTCACATTGGCCAGAAACAGGGACTCTTGCTTGTACCTTAAATTCCTCTCTGTGGCATTCACATTCTCTGAAAAAAATCCCTTTACCTAGGATTTTTTTCCTGGGAAGCTGAGAAGCCTCAGAGAAAAGGAAAACAATTCTTATCTCCTTTGCTTCTCCTGTGCTGTGCTCATGTGGAATGTGTTTGGAGATTGTTCACCCACAGGTGATTGTTCCATTGGATTCTGCTGGGAGTTGTTTTCACTCTTTGGCCAATCAGGGCCAAGCTGTGTTGGGACTCTGGAGAGAGTCAGGAGTTTTCATTATTATCTTTTTAGCATTCAGTAGGTATCGTTTCTGAATTCTTTAGTAGAGTATAGTATAGCATTCTTTAATTAATATAATCTCATAAAATAACAAATTGGCCTTCTGAAAACCTGGAGTCATGCATCATTCCTGCCTTCATTGGGGCATTCCCAGCAAATACAATGCCTCTTCACTTCTGAAGTTACCTTCTTTTCTAATGGACAGAGCAGCAGTTGTAGGTTTTATTCTTGTCTCAGAATGATGTTGTTTAGGAAGGTGCCAGTGACAGGTGTGTGTGTGCCTGTCAGTGTGTCCCTTCCTCAGAGGCTATAGGATGGCACATTTCACTGGCACAACAGTCTGCCAGCATTCTTAATAAAGCCACACATGCATTCACAAAATGAGACACCAAGGTGTGCTCCTGCTCTGCCTGTCCTGAGGACTCATCACTTCCCTTAAGGAGCAGCAAGAGGAGGTTTGGGCAGGAAGTCTCTTTTGGTGCTGAACTTACTCCTGAAACAAACTGTGGAGCTCTCAAATTACTTAAACTAAAAATTTCACTGTGTTCTGCGTCTCATTTTCTGGTGTCTGATTTGGTAACTATGATTTTCAGAAGAATTGTGCGTTCTAAATCATGGTTCAAGTTAAAATAAATGCTAAGCTTTAAGTTTCCAAAGTGCTAATAACTTCAAATCCATGTTCCTGAAATTAGACTTCAAATAATCAATTATATTTTCATCTATTAGTACTTTAGATTTATAATAGAAAAGCAGTCCTTTGCTTATTTCTCTGGGAAGTAACAAAAGTTTCTTCATGTTTTTCATGAGAAACACACATGTAAGATGCATGAAAAAACATGACAAGTCTAGTGAGTAATTAGTAGTTCTGCCTTCAAAGCCAAGCAGGCAGAAAATGCACTTAAACAATGAAGCAGAAGACATCTGACACAGCCACTTTCCACTTTGCACTTTCAAAGGAAGAGGAATTTTTCAAGAAAAAAAACAAACTCAGAAACCCAAGCAGAATTTGTGTGTGGTCATACTGAAAGGCTCCTTCATAATGCAGTTTCTAATTTCAAATGATTGATTTAGCAATAGAGCCAGCCAGAAATTCATTGACAGAACCATTTTGCTTTTTGAAGTCACAATTCCATCAAAATGGAAATGATTCAAAAATAAAAAGTTGATTTTCCTTTGACTTTTTGGGTAGGAGGAGAGAAATGTCTCATTTTAACTTTATCCCATTTTTACTTTTTCAGTACTGAACTTTTATATAATTTCTTTTTCTATCACATGATTATATACAGGACAAAGTACAAGAGACAAAACTGGTGGAACAACAAATTTACTTTACAACAGAATTTCAAAATTTAAGAGCATATCATAATTACATTTTAAAACATGGTGCAGTTCCAATTTTATATCCTTTACAGGGACTAATTACAAAGCTCAAGATGTTCTTTGTTTTGTTGTTTGTTTTATTTTTAATTCCATCCTGTGGCACTGGAAATGTTTAATTATCTGGAGATGTCTGTTTCAATTTTTTTGTAACAATAATAGGTTATAAAACATTACTATGGCCAGCCCAAGCAAAAGGCCATGGGCAGGGACATCTTCCCCTTTCTCAAGTTGTTCCAAGCCCATCCAACCTGGCCTTGGACACTTCCAGGGATGGGGCAATCCCTCATTAGCTGCCAACCCAAAAATTCAACCCTTTTTTTCAGTCAGATTATTCTTCCCAAGACTCTTTACATATATTCATTATATAAAGCATATGTTTTTGTGTGTGTAAAATGTCAGAATATGGAAAATACACCACCTTTCATATGGGGATTTCACTTTATTTGTGTTCACCACTATTCTCACATCAGCTGCTGCTCTCTGCAGGACATGGGAATTGTCAGGATTGCAATAAAAGCAGCTTCACTGCTGTTAATGCTGTTGTGTTGGGCTGTTCACTGGTGTCAGTTCTAATCTTATTTCACAGAAAATAAGCAAAATCTCGTTTAGTGCTAAAGACTTGATCATATTTATCACCTACAAGACACAGCCCTAATATTTATCCCAAAAATGTGTGAGCACATTGTCACAAAACTGCAGCTACAATGCACAGGACAATGCAAGATTTATCTATATATGGGGGGTTTTTGCTCCTTCTTTATAGAATGCTCAAAATAACAATACAAAACAATGACAAATCTCATCTGTATGAATATATTTACACAAGTATGTCTGTCTGTTCATTTTTCATTGCATCCACCATTATCAAACTTCATCATTTCCACTGCGTTGTCTGGCAGACTCAAATTAATTTGCAAGAGATTTTGCAAAATAAATATGCAAATTTACTTCACCAAAAAGGAAGGCAGCAGCCTTTAATTACTTGGTTACAGCCTTTGACACTCTTTAGAAATGAGTGATACTAACTGCTCTAATATACATAAATGTGTACTTATCTCTTTCTTTAATATTCATACTATTTCACCTCATTCATCTATCTCATCTCTATTCTGCATGGATCACCCATTTTAATGACAACACACCATGAATCCTCTGTGGTGGTCCCCTTTTCTGCTCTCCCCCAGGACCCTTCACTGACCCCATTTCTGCTTCTGAGAAAACTGATTTACATGTGGAGCAACTGCTGACCCCACTGGAGTTCAGGCTTTTAACACAACCCAAGTGCTGGTTTATCTTTTATATCTGGGGCAGTAATTTCAAGCAGGGGCTTCACAAACAGCTGGCTCATCTCTGCAGGGCAGACATCTGGAAGTGGAAAGCATTAGTGCTGAGGGTGAGAGATAAACTATTCACATGCAGATAAAGCCCTCGAAATTTCAGCTCCTTGACTAGGACTCTCACCTAGCCTTGACCTTTTCTCCTGGAGGATCAATCCCATTTGGGTAACAAAGGAACGGACAGAAACCCTTAATGCCAAGTTTAACAATTCCAATGTCCTTGATTTATTTAAATTAGTGAACATTTCTTCAAAGACCCTACTTTGCCCTATGAATTTCCGTAAGTTACAGCCAGCAGCCAGAATAAGAACCAAGTCCTTTGATTGGAGGGGTTTTTTTGCATTAAATCTCAGAAACCAGAAGAACATTTCATGACACTGCAGAGGATGTACAGAGTCTAACAGAAGCAAATCAGAGTCCCAGGTTTTAATTGCCAAGAATAAACATTTTATAAAAGAAAAAAAAGATAAATGCATGAAAGGATGAAGGTAGCCTATGGGATTTATATTCACTTTTATCATGGCACAAGTGGTACTGCACTTTTTCAGCTTGCCAAGCCCACCTTAGCAGCAGTTTAGGCACCATAACCCATTCTAGGTCTCTTTCCTCAGTGTTCAGTCTTTCTGCCTCTCAGACAACTTCAGGTTCCTGGATGAATCAATTTGCCAGGCTATAAATATATGAGTGGTCTACAAGGTAGGATGGCTCCCAGCTGAGAACACAAAGCCAAAGGGGTAAAGAGAGAAGGAAATGAGCACAAAAGGGGGACTGAACAAGAAGGTACATTTTAGACTGCCAGGAGTGGGGGAAGATATCTTTTCCTTTGTTCATAAATGAAAAGGAAATACTATTTTTATTTGCTTTGCAGTGATAGCACAAAAACTACTCTTTTCTAATTTCTCCAGTACCCTCTCCTTCTGCTTTGCATTCACTTAATTACATTAACATTTTCTTCTGAAAGCAGGCTGTCATCCAAAAATTAAAAATGGCTATTGAGTCTCTTAATTTGCACGATTTTAAAAGAGATTCAGTGGAAATAACTCTCTCAAATATGTTGCATGTGAAAGTCTGAATAAAAGGTCTAGAACTGGATGTGTGGATGTGCATGAACATATATAAACTCACACACCCCAGCATATGTGTACCCATTATCTAATGCCTCTAAAGTCTTCCTTCAGATGGTTTGCACAAAAGATTCTCAAGGTGGACTTTATGCCTCCAAAGGGTCTTGAGTGGCTTCATATCTTTATAACTTATTTTTATTTCCCTTACTACTGATGAAGAAATAGCATTGCCTTAAGTGAAATATTGAGATTGTTATTTGGGCTCAAAGCACATGTGGGTGCTTAGGAACATGGTTCAGTGGTGGACCTGGCAGTGCAAGGTGATGGTTGGACTGGATGATCTTAGAGCTCTTTTCCTACCTGAATGATTCTGTGCTTCTCTGGACACAGGTTGGAGTAGGGGTGGTTTTGGAGATATCCTCCAACTCCACTCCCATTTATGCTGTGCCCACTGAAACCACAGCTGTCCCTTTTATGTGGCAGTTTCCAACAAAGCTGTAAGAGCTGCAGGAAGGACCTCACAAACCAGGGAACCAAGGGGAGCAAAGCAGCATCACTGCTCTCATCCCACCAGGGAAGAGAGGCATGCAGACAAGTGCTGGAGTAAATGGAAAAACAGGCCCCAACAATTCCTTCTTCCCCTTCTTTCCCCCATTTAACTGCAGTGGCTGCAGGGCTGCTTGTTCTCAGGGTTCTCATTTCTCCTCTGCCTCTTAAAGCACAATTCTGGTTAATATAAAACATCTCAGCACAGTCTCCAAGTTGGTGCTGGCCTTTGTAGCCCATCTTTTTTCCCCGGCTGATATTGGCTGGCCCAACTACAAAGGTCAATGAGCAAACAGAGGAACTTTCCTTCCCTCAGGCAGGAGAGTTAATGCACTAAAATCCAGAGTTCTGGGGTTCAATGTCTGCTGTCTGGCAGTTCAGCCACAAGCACATCAGAACACCTGAACCACTTCTTCTGCGGAGATGGCTTTAAATAATGATGTATTCCTGTCTTGATAGTCTCAAGGCCAAACTTATTCCTCTTAAATTCAGTGTCGAGGATCCTATTGATTTAAAGGGATTGGTTTTCAGCCATCATCTGAAATATATGCCTTCACTGACAGGAAGGAATATAGGGTAGGATAGAAACAGGAAGGGGAAGGATCCAGGATTTCAGCCTTTCAGTAATATGTGCTGTATCCACCTTTGTTATTTGAATGCCAGATAAATGTTTATTCCTTAAAGTGCAAAAACCCCCTCAAGGTGAAGTCCAAGCATGTCTCTAATTGTAATTTCTCTTGACTGTAGGAAGCTTCTTCCTATTTCATTTTTTCAGTAATAAAGTTGATTGTAGTATTAGACTTACAAGGAACAAATTTGTTGGTTGTGTTCCAAAACCTTCTCTTGGTGTTTTAAACAGAGACAATAAAACAGATGTCTAATTAAAGAGATGGAATAAAAATAATTTCAAATTACAATTTTGAATATATACACAAAAATTTTGGGCGTGCTTAAATTATAGAAGAATTTTAGCCCTGAGCTCAGAGTGACTGCTTGATTCAATATATTAATGTGAGAATGATATTCCAGAATCAGATTCTCAGTCTGAACCCTGTGAGGCAAGGGCTTGTCCTCACAATCCTTGTCTGTGCAGAGGCTAACAGTATTTGAGTATTATATAAATAATAATTCACCACAAAGATTAACTGACTTCCATCAAGGGTCCCACTTGCTATTCAGCAGGCAACTGACACTTAGTAGTGATGAATTTAAAACACTTGAGATAAAATCAATTGGCTACTTGTAAAATTTGAAGCTCTATTGCCCTCAGAAAGGTCCACCAAATTCTTGTAATGTGGTCAACTATGTGGATGAGCTTTGCTTATGGAGGGGACTTCCATAAAGACTGTTTTGGTCAGTAATGTAATTTATAAATTACCTCTGATTTCAGTATATTTTGTATGTATGCATTCCATATTTGGTAACAATGCTGAGGTGGGGAAGGATGGAAATAGCTGAAATGATGGAGCAGGTTAAAAAACTTTCATGCCTAGAAATTAAGGATATAGGAAGACCAATTTCCTACCTGTGCTGAAAAGATCCTACTTTTTTTTTTATAATTCTTCTGATTTATACTCCAAGATCGAAGGTCTGAAGGAGTTGATCAGTCTGAGTTCAAAAGAAGGTGGAAAGTTTTGCTTTGTGTTTATCTTAGTCACAAGCAAGTTGATAAATCACAAATTTAGAGACAACCCTAAAATCTGATGTGGAAGCAGGTATGACAGGAAAAATTCATTGTGATTCTCTCTCAGGGCATCATTTTGTCTCTGGATCAGTGTTTGAGCTGCTCTCCAATCTTACAGTGACAGTTCTGCTTTGTACAGAGAAAAAGGTTTCTTCATTTAAACTGTCCTAAATGTAGCCAAGTTAAGATTAAATATTGTTGAAACAGGGAAAAAAAGTGCTGAGTACCACATTATTAAAATATTTTGGTGACATAGAGCATAGATAACCTTCTAAACAGAAAATAATGTCTATAACTTGAGGATTTCACCCTAAGGAGCATTGGGCTCCAGTCCTACAGGGACAATTTGATAGAAGAGCTTGTCCTTCTCATTGTCAAGGAGTTATCCTATTTAATGAAAATTCTTTTCCTATTATAATTCACATTATCTGTTCTTAATTCAATTATTTTCTGTAAATATTTACTTCCTATCCTGCTTGACTGAACATGGGCATCATTTGTTCTCTCCCTTGAGTCATTGAGGTCCAACATGCAGACACCTGAACAATAAAACATCCCTTCAAATTAAGCCAGTAACGAAATACAGGTGCTGAGACCTAAAGATAGACCCAAACTGATCATGTGTGATTACAGGCAATGCTCTGACACAAACCTTTCAAGTGTAGTACCAAGAAAGGCAAGCTGGAAATAGGAGGATAATTAGGCTCTTTCTTTAGCGTGAGCACATTTCTGCAGTGCTGGAGTAATTGCAGCCTTGCTGTGATATGCAGAAACTTTCTCTGAAGGCAGAAAAAGGCTTTGGAAATTGTAGCCATTCAAGAGATCACTGGGTTGCTATTTCTGTTGAATTTTTAGGAATATAAGCAAATATAAGTTTTAGGCAAGCTTACAAAAATTAATATCATCTCTGCGATTTGCAAATATTGCTCAGACCTTATTTCCTCATCAGGGTTTTTTTTTTTTTTTACAAGCAGCTGTAGAGTGTTAAGTCTTATGGTTTGCACAGCAATTATGGAATGGTAGGAACCCCTAGGAGGTTTCTCCCAGAAAGTTGCACAGGTACAAAACCAATCCCAGAGTCTCTGAAATTCATGAGATTCAGCTAGACTGAAGTGTTTATACACTTCTGTGGGTTTGGACACTACTGGTTGGCTGCATCTCACACAACTTTAGGGAGCTAAACATTAGAAATAAAAGTTTCTCATTCAGAGTTTGCTCAGATGACAAGATGAGAATTCCTACAAGAGCAAATGTCTCTCCTCATTGGTTACTGAGAGATTTAAGAATTCTTTGCCCAGAGAGGTTGTGGATGCTCCACCCCTGGAAGTGTTCCAGGCCGGGCTGGATGGGGCTCTGACCAACCTGGTATAGTGGAAGGTGTCCCTGCCCATGGCAGGAGGTTGGAACTAGATGATCTTTAAATTCCCTTCCAACCCAAACCATTCTAGGATTCTATGATTCTAGCTTTCTTTTTTTTAGTAAAAAAATCCCACAAATGAAAGCCCAGAGGGGCTACACTTTTTAGAGTCTTAAAACTCCACTAGTCAAAACTGAAAAAAGGGTTTCAGTGTCCTAAATGAAAATATAAAGGGCAAAGTGTAACACATTTAAACTCTGGTGTTTTCAGATGCCACAGGTAAAACCAAAGAATCCAGCTGTGTCTTAAAATTGTATCTCTAGAGTTAATAACCTGAGTCTGATTCTTAAGATACTTGCTTTTGCATAAGGAAAGCAATGGAGTCATGGTGATCTGAATTTTTTCAGATCAAAATTAGAACTCCGTGTATTTACTAAATGATTCAAAAATATTCCTTTTGAAAAAAACCTAGTAGACAAAACAATAGTCTTGAAACAAGGCCCTGAAAATAAGCAAATGTGGTCTGTGTGTACATATTAGTATAATTTTATGCTCCATTTCCAACATGGATATTACAATAATATTTCACACGAATTATAGGTCAATTTTCACAGAGATGCTGCCCTAAAGGTGCATGAAATTACATTAGGAGGGGAAATTCACATCACACTTGGCAATCACAATTAAACAGGAGAGTAATGTTTTAGTAACCTCACAGCTTTGAAAGTGATGGTGGGTTTCATGATGTAAAACTAATGTTCCACCAGGATGCACCAGCTGTAATTAAAATGGTTTGCATTGTTCCTCACTCTCTGAAACCTTCTATGAATGCTAACACAGGCACCTGCCTTACCAGGGCTTATGCAGTTTTTTTATATTTTCATTTTCCATGCCAAAACAATTCTTCCTATGCTATTCCCCATGGCCTTGTAGCTTTTTCTCATCAGTATAAAAACTTGAAGATAATTGCACTTCACTCCTTTCTTGAGGTTTGGCTGTTGTAGGTGGGGAAAAAAAAATTTAAAAATAAAGAGAAAACCATGAAGAACTGGTCAGGCCAATTCCCAGATTGCTGGCCCATAGAATGGGCAATCAGTGCTCTTTCCAATTCCCAAATTCACCTGGCCAGAATCCCTGTGCTCCATACTTATCCTCTGACTCCAGGACTCCAGATGGGAGTCCTCCATCTTAATTAGTGAGAAACATTAGTCCCAAGAACTGGGATAGAATTAAGAGCAGATGAATTCTGGCTCAATCTCTTTGATTTTTTTTTTAACCCAGAATGCATATTTCGGGGCAACTGATCTGTATTGAAACTTTTTATATTCTTTTTGTCAAGAAAATTTTCCTCCACACTTTTTTTTTGATTGGTAGGTGCCATAAAGATTCTGATTCTTTCCCTATAGTAGATTTATCCTTATATTTGTCTGCTTACTATGTTCCAACTAATCTCCAAAGGCCTTTTTAATTAAGATCTATATAATTAACAGGGCCAATGAATGAAGAAGGGGAAATTCCTGGGCTTTGTGGCTCAGTAGCTGATAGAGTTTTTATCACTCACTTTTTTATGTGACTCAGTTTATCTAATAAAAATCTAATATTAAAAAAAAAAAAAAACCTTCTTGCATTCCTCAGAGGGCAATTTGAACATAATTCAGCTGTGACTATAAAAAAAGAGCAATTATACTCACCTACAGGATCTCAGTGAAATGGGAGGTATGATTTTGTTCAAAAAGAAATTGCCTGATGTAAATGGACTTCCCAGTGAATGCCACCCACACCCCTAATTCTGTATTTCAGAAAGCTACTGGCATGCAGACCACAGGAAGTCTGACTAAGAGGTTTAATGTCCCCAGATAACATCCACATGAACACAGTTATTCATTATTTAAATACTCTCAGCCAGAACTTGGATTTTCAGATGGCACCATCCTCCCCTTCCATCCCAGGGGTGCTACCATTACAAATTTAGAGAACAGATAACTAATGAAATGTTTATATCAGTTTCAAGAGTGTGATTTATGCTCACCTTTACAGTCTTATCTTGACTGAAATCAATTTTTAGTACACTGCATAGGCCAGCTCTGAACTGCCATTCCAAGACTCACTGCTGTGAGATGTTGTGGACAGAAGGGGCTTGGAATGTGACAATCTTTCCATTAGAGCTAGACTGCTGCTTTTGCTTTCTATGAAGAAATTAAGTGTAAACATTTTTTTCAGTTCTCTTTAAGAGGAAAGTAACATTAATCTTTCTTCTACAGACATGGAACATGATAGTTTTCTACTAAATGCTGTGTAGGTGACTGGTAAAAGAGCATGAATTAAAGTATTCATGCATAAGTATTTGAAATCTCATTAACATTTTCCCTTCTCCATAAAAGAGGTGCAACAAAATGTGCAACAGTCAGACACAATGCTGCAAAAAAATGTTACATTTTGTGTCACTGGGTTTGGAGAAATCCTTGTATTACTGAAATAAATGTCTTTTTCTTTCTCATTAATTTTATCAAAGGACTAACACTCTGTTTCACAGTTGTGAAACCTCTGGGTGAAGAACCTTTCCTGCTATCTATTCTAAACCTGCCCTGATCCAGTTTCATGCTAGTTAGGGTTTGTGTGTGTCTCAGCTTGCAATCACATGCTGAAAGAAGCCACAGTCTCACCTGAAGTGCTCTTTGTAGGGCGGCTGAAGGATTTTTGTTGGACAGTGTTCAGCCACAAAGAGTTCTCCTGTATGCTAATTTTCTGTTTTGCGCCAAACTTTGGCTCACACTGGCACCGATTTCACAATCTGAACTGCGCTGCACTAGCTACTATAGGAACACTGTTCTCGACAAATTATGAACTTAAACTTCACAACAATGCTATTTTGGGCTTGTCCAGAGCAGTAGGTATTGAAAATCTGTCTGCTGTGATTTGTTTCAGGAGATATCCTGCCCGGTATTCCAAAACCTGCACTGTGACTTTTATTGTGAAATTTCTCCAGGCATTTTTATCCCTTCAGATAGGCAGCTTGCTCCTCATGTAATATAAGGACATTACATGAATGTTCCACTCTGAGCTCACCATGAATATGTAGATGTGCCAGTGCCACCAGCAGGGTGTAACCCCCTAACTCACTCTGCAAGGGCTGAGCTTTATTATTCTTTACAATGGATGAAATTATACATTGATTCACTGAGAGAAAAAAAAAAAAGGTGCTTCATAGACAAAACTTCAATGGGGCAGTTGAACTCAACTGCATTATGATGCAGCCCAGTTGTATTATGATGCCTGTGGCAAAAGTCCCTTGGCCCATCAGCACAGGAGAAGAAATGCAGTGATCTCTCAGGTTCCAGTCCTTCAGGCATGGATTATTCTGCTTGCTGTTCAAGTCTAGACTAATGTGTGAAACAAGTATTCAGGGATTTATGTGCTTTATTTGGGATATTCCCTTATTCCCTATATATGGGTGAAATCACCTGAAAGTTCCTATGAAGTTAAGAAGTAAATAAAACAGAAGCTGCAAATATTATGACATTACAAAGGAAAATTCCATTTTTGTACTGAACTGAAGGCAAATTTCAACCATCACTTAACTGTTTAATTAGTTGTTTATTTTGAGTTATATGCCGGTTTTGTGCAGAAAAGTCACTGTCGCTGTGATATTTTATGAAAAATCCCTTCGCCTGGATTTTTTCTCCTGAGAAGCTGTGAAGCTTCAGCTTCTCCATGTTTTGCTACTTTGGAATGTGATTTGGAGAATCATTTACCCAGCATGTGAGTTGTTTTAATTTAATGTCCAATCACAGCCAGCTGTGTCAGACTCTCTGAGTCTGTCACAAGTTTTTATTATTCATTCTTTTCCAGCCTTCTGATGTCTCTTTCCTCTTTCTTTAGTGCAGTTTTAGTATATAATTTTATTTTAATGTAATATAATTTCATAAAATAATAAATCAGCCTTCTGAGAACTTGGAATCAATACTCATCTCTCACCTCATCCTGGGGACCCTCAACAACACTGCAACAATTGGTGACCATAAGTCACTTCATTTTAAATGTTTCATAAAAATGCTAAAATTCTTGCCTTTGTCAAAAGGATAAAATATCTTAAATTTTGCTCCTTTATTGAAGTTTAGGCAGACCAGATCTACAGCCCTTCCCTCACTTCCTCATGTGAGGCACCCTGTCACAGACCATCAGGGTGGCCAGCAGGACCTGCCTTTCCCAAGCCCATGCTGCGAAAGAGGCTTGTCCTGCACGAGCTGAGTGATGGCACTTGAGATGATCCATGGGGAAGCTGCTGCCTACTCCAGGACTACGAAGCTGCCTGTTCTGCCTTCATGCACTGCAAAGAACATCTCAGTGCAGCTCTGCTCCTTGGAGGGGCTGCTCACCAGGAACTTGCAGGAGCGGGAGCAGGGCAGCAGCGTCAGACGCCAGCGCGGCCACTGGGGCAAACGCAGCCAGGCTGAGCACAGCAAGTTTTGCACCCAGCTGGAGATTTGCTCCACATTTAAGTAAAAGCCTGTGCAGAGGGATTCTAGGACCAGTGATTTGTGATCCTGCAGCACCTTCTTGCCCCGGCGATGGACAAAGCACAAGGAATATCCCAACACGCGCTCCATGGAGCACGTGCACTCCAGCACCACGCGGATGTCAGAGCACCTCTCGGGGTGCTGCCTCACAGTGTCGGGCTCCAGGACAAAAGAGTGACCAGGGGGTGGCCGCAGGAACACGAGCAGCTGGTAGAAGATTCTATTCTCAAAGATACTCCAGGATTCATGGCTGCCATTCATTCCTCTGTCTGGGTAAATCTGTGGCATCAAAGTCCTCCTGGAAAACTCTCGGCTGACGTACAGGAGGTCACGCACCACCTGCTTCAGATTCCTGCACGGCTCAGGCAGATCCTGCACTGGTAATGGGGTGGATTGAGCCAAAAGCCTGGCAGCACTGCATGCTCTGTTGAGGTTTCGTTTCCCCTTGTTATCACCCTTGCTGCTGAAGGCAAGCTTCCTTTGCCAGGCCAGCCAGCAGACCTCCGCCAGCATGGCCGCTGCAGTGGCCCAAAACAGCCAGTTCTTAAACACATAATGGACAAGGGCTCCTTCCAGGGATGTCATCTGCTCAACCTCCTGCCACAGCCGTGTCATCTCCTGGTGAAGGAACTCCTTTCTCTGCTGCATCTGTTGTGCCGTGGCCACCTCGGCCTGTGGGTCGTGTGTCGGCCTGGGCAGCGCGGCCAGCGCGGCCAGCAGGAGCCCAATCGCAGCAGCCATGGCTGTGACAGGTGAGGGAAAAGGGGGCCAGCAGGGAGAGGGAGCATCAGACAGGAGCTGCCTGGTGTTGGCTCCCACTGTGACCTGTTCTCTGCGATGTCACAGCCACCAGAGCCACATCACAAGGTTGGCAAGCCCCAGACTCCATGCCCACCCCCTGCTCGGTGGGTTCTGAGCATCACAATGCTGAATGCCGTCAGACCCACAGAAGCTCCCATGGGGCCCCTTGGCAAAGCACTCAAACCCCCAAAGCCTCCACAGAGAGCCCTGAGTCCCTCTGGCCCATCCCCAGTGACAGAGCCCTGCCTGGCCCAGAGGGGATTAGATCTCTTGCTTTGGCTAAGAAACCTCCCCAGGCAATTGCCCTGAAAACCTCCCCAGGCAATTGCCCTGAAAACCCCCCCCAGGCATTTGCGCCAGAAACCCCCCCAGGCATTTGTGCCAGAAACCCCCAGACATTTGCCCCAACCCTCATCCTGCCCATCCCAATCATAGAACAGAGCAAAAGACTGAAAAAATCAGATAAAAAGTATTTCACTGACAGAATCAGAAGGGAGCCTTGAGATCATGTTAAACTTTGATTAAGTTGAGCCTGGGCTTACGGAGGATAAAATTTAGTGTGTGTTTCTGCAAAATCTAATAAATATCGACAATCAGCAGAGACACTGACTTGTCTGTTATCTTTATTACTAAGGCCAAGTTTCCTAGAACAAGGAAAGATTTTGTGCAAGAGATAAGGCAATGTATTAGTGGTGCTGTAGGATGTGCATGAGATGTCCAGCCCTGTCCTGAGCTCCAAGACTGAAGTTTAGCTGACACCTGAGGAGGTCAGTGGCAAACCCTGACTGTCCTGAGGGGACACAGCAGGCCCACATAAAGTCTTCGGAGAATCTGAATTGCTCTGGCCAGGTGTGCAACAGAGCTTACAGACAAATGTCAGGGGTTTCTGTGGTCCCACAGAGATGGGATTAGTAGAAGTTTCTACTTTTGCTGATTGTGTTTAGTCAGGAAGAAGTAGCTCACACAGAGAGACACATGCAGGTGACTGTGAATGTATCAGACTGGAGATAACAAGATTTAGTAGAGACACCACAGCTCAGGGACAGAGGATGTGACCTGAGTAAAATCAGTCCTGTGATTTACAGCTGAAAGGTGCTCTGCAGATACAAAATCTGGGGGTGGGAGCTGGGGTCTGCTCCCTGCAGTCAGTGATAGGATGACAGGACAGAGCCTTAAGCTGCAGCAGGGGAGGTTTAGATTGGACATCAGAATTAATTTCTTCACTTTGGGATGGCCAGTCCGGGGAGGTGGTGGAGTCACCATTTGTGGAGAGGTTTAAGGAAAGACTGGATGTGGCATTCAGTGCCATGGTGGTGTTGGGTGATCTCAGTGACCTCAGAGGTCTTTTCCAACCTGCTTGCTTCTGTGATTCTGAGGGGATGTTTGGAGTTGCAGCATTTACATTGAGTGGGGGCTTAGGGCATTCCCTGTCCTGTTTTCCCCACTGAAGGATGTCTGAGGGCTGTTTCACTGTTTAGCCCCTCAGTCACTAAAACCTGACAATAATGATGTTTCTAGAAGGTGGTGTTATGTGTCCTGTAGCTCTCTCAGCCTTGGCACCATGAAAAATCCCCTCCTTTCATTCCTGTTTTAATGCTTAATGCAGTTAAGTCTTTTTCCCCAGTAGACTCAACAAAATGCAAAACTCATTCCCTTTTTTATTTCTATTTGGTAGAGATATATGGATATACAAATATATTGGTATTCATGAAATTGAATTTTATCTAATCCTACTCTACCCCTCATCTCTCCTCTTTCCTCCCTGTATCCATATTTATTGCATTAAGTTTATCAGACAACCTTGAATGTTATTGTGACACCAAAGGAAGAATATTTCATCAGCAGAGGAATGCACCAATCCTTCTGAGGGTTTTTTCCCCATTAAGAAAAAACATTTCCTTGGTAAATGCTTCCTTTTGGAGTGTTTCCAACAAAGGTGTTTCCAGAGGCCAGATTTTCAACTACTGAGCACACAGTGTCAACAGCAGTATTGATATTTACCAGGACATTTTATAGCTTCTGCAGGAAGGGGTTTATATGTGTCTATTTAAAAAGATGTAATTTAACATATTTTTCTAAAATGTCTCCATAGAACTGTATTCATCTTTCTAGACTTGACATTAAGATAACTGGCCACTGGATCAAACTCATGAGATAAATTTATGAAAGAAATAAACATGAAGAAGCAATTTGGCTGGCAGAAAATGTGTGTAAGCAGGTATAAGGGTAAGCAACAGGAAAAACCCTCTGCTCTGCCTGAAGCCCTCGCTGATTCTGTTGCCATACTCCTTATTTCTATTTTAAAGGAACATAAATTCAAACTAGGGATGAAGGAACATCTGATTAGCTGGTATGAAAGTCAGCATTGACCTAACCTTAGAAGAGAGAATGTGAGAGGCCTGTCCCAGAGCTAGGCATCCCAGCGTGGCAATAAATGAAGCTCTCCTGATTTTCATAAATTCCAGATCTAGACTGAAAGTTGTAATTTTTGAAAGTTCTTTTGCCTTTAGCCTTAGTTCACTCATGCTTTGTAATTTTGAGACTGCCCTGACTATTATGGATTGGAAGCATATTTTGTCAAATTCACAAGCATTGTTGGTGGAAAATAAAATGTAGACTAACCCTCAGTTAATTCAGAAAGAAGAATCAGAAAACATAAATATACATTGCAAAGCCTGGGGAGGGTATCCTCTAAGAGAGATAAAAAGAGAAATCCCTAAAGGGTTTAAAAGCATGAATAAAACCAGAATGTTTCTGTCACTGCCACGATGTGGTATGAAGGATGATTTCTTCAGGCTCTCCCTCCTATCTCCCTCAGAAAAGGACATCTTATTTGATTGCTTCAGCCCTTTTGGGTAGCTCTGCTCTTCTGGTGAGTTTTGCCTTATATATACCTGGTTTTACAAAACCCTGTCAATTGTCTCATATTCCACTCCCTTCTTCAGCTTCACATAAGGATCCATATGAACAATTTCTTCATAAAGGCTTTTATTTAAGGGAACAGCTCGTACCCCACCGCACTTTTTTGAAACAGCAGCTGTGTGAGGCTGGCCTCATAATTTTATTTAGTTATCTTTATTTTCATGTGAAACATTAACTTAAATAACTCTGTTGGATTTTTTTGGTGCATCCCTAGGCAACTATATGAAAAAGCCCCCCAGCATTTAACACTACATCCATTTCTTCCCCTTTCCTGGATTCTAAATTCAGACTTTTCCATTTTAATCTGCCCCAAGATATTTAATTACTTTATTTTCTCATGTCTAGCCATAACTTTTTCTAAGGTATTTTATCACATACATGCTAATGAAATGTGCCAAACCAATGTTTGGTTTTTGGATGGTGGATGTCTAGGATAGATGAAAAAAACTTCCTGATGGAAACTATCTTCATAGAATTTGAACATTCAAATCCAAGCTGGTTTTTTATTGTATTGTTAGACATAACTTTAATCTATCTATCTATCTATCTATCTATCTATCTATCTATCTATCTATCTATCTATCTATCTATCTTTCCACACACAAATTCAAACATTTTAATTGCTGGACATCTTTTCCCTTCATATTTCTCTTTTCTGATAAAAAAAAGAATTATTATTTTGCTGCTGGTGCCACTATTTGAGGAGTTTTCTTCTCTTTCCTAAGAGAGGTTGATTTGGTTTTAAATCTCATATTACATTCATGGCTGGAGTTGAACATAACTTCTCAAGATTGTCTGAGAAATCTGTGTCCAAACAAAATAAAAAATCAGTTTATGTAATTCTGGACGACATATTCTGATATAGCCACAGAAAGGAAGGAAGAATTCACTAGTAAATAACATTTTTGCTCAATCTCTTCCTTACAGGTTGTGAACAGCAACCCTCACAGCATTGACTTTGAATTAATTCCATTTTAGGGGAAAACTTGTGCTGTCCATGGTCATGAAGGAATGGAAACAGACAGGCCCAGTGTCGATGCATGGGAAAGGAAAACCCTCTATTTCCCTTTGGAACAGTACAGAAATTATTTAGAAAAATATTCCATCCTGAAGTTTGGAGGGAACTCTATTCCAATCAGTGATAGATTCTTAAAATGTTTGCATGCTTTCCTGCTCTCTGTTCACAGATATAGAGAGCCATTACTTTTCTCTTTGTCTGCATGTACAATTATCTCCAGAATATGTGTCTTTCTACTTTCAGCTTTCCAGAGGAATTTAATTACATCTGAAAACTTTTTACACTTGTGTAGTTTGGCTCCCCCAACTCTCTCCAGACTCTGCTTTCCCCACCACAGACACACAATAATTGCATAACATTGATGTTATTCTGCTGGTTTTCAATTCTAATTCTGTGCTGCCATACTTCAAAATATCAATTTGTTTCCCAACATCTACAGTGTATATGGAATAAGACTGTACTGTTAGCCAAGCTGTCCAAACTCTTTTGCTCCTTTTCAGGCATTTTTGGTGTTTTAATCAGTTTAGCTCCTTACAGTGGATACAAACATTCTCTCTTTTTTTTTCTTTTCTTTTTTCTTTTTTTTTTCTTTTTTTCTTTATTCTTTTTTTTTTCTTTTATTATTTACAGTCTCCCTATTTACCACATCCCTTCCCCTCATTAAATTCTTCCTGGTTTTTATAATTGAATCATTAATAGTATCCCTGTTGGATCATGACAGCTTTCCTTGTTGTAGTTGTCATTTTCAGTGTATCAGAGCTGACCCAGAGTGTGGCTGACAGTGACCCTGCTCTGAAATGAAAATTAAATGGGGTGCCAACTCCCATTATAGATAGTTTACTTAAGAAGATATATATTCAAAATAACTAGTGCTAAATCATGATGAATGAGAATGGAAAATACAAAATCCTACAAAAGGAGATGGGTTGTTTTAACAGAGAATAAAGTAAAAAAGCCATCTGGAGATATAGAAATAGAATGAAATAAGTGATATTAGCAATGCTGTTATTAATAATTCAAATTGTTAGTCATAAGAACTGGTAATGCAGGATGGCACCATGAAGTATCATGTACAGGGAAATATTGCCTTGAAGAAATTCTAGTCTGAGTTTAATGATAATCTGTTGCTAAAGTTAAGTGCTGCAGCACACAGAACAAGGTTATTTTGTGGAAAAAAAAAAAAATAAAAAAACAAATGAAGGAAAAAAAGCCTAAGGGAAGATATGGGAGATTGGGACTGTCTGAGAGAAAGATGGGAGAAGAAGGGAATGCCAAATGAAGGGAGTCCCAAGGGCTGGAAAGAGAACTAGGGACAAAAGTCCTGTTGTGGGAATATGGCCTGATATCCCTCCTAGCACAAGAAAGAGTATTTGAGAGGAAACTTTGTCCTTGATTTGAGTTATATTTGAATATATTTGATGGTTAAAGATGTATTCTTCTGCATGCCTGGACTCTGTTTTCCCTGGTAGAAACCTCCTCTCTTTACACAGAAGAAAAAACAAAAACACAGAAGCAAGAGGAAAGCTGCAAAATACTACAAAGAAAACCACAAGCAACACAGCTCCAAGGAGCATAACTGGGTCATCCAGACCTTTATAGTGCAGGTCGAGCACATGGGAAAAATAAACCATCACAGTTAAGTGCTCTGTGGAGAAGAGGAGAAAACTTTGGCATCCGAATCCCATAAGCTGGAGCCCACACCACAGTCAGCATCAATACTGACCTGGGGAGCTGAAAGGTTCCTTTTTGCTCCCACATTGAGCCAGTTAACTCTGTGTTGATTTCAGACCACAAAACAGTCCTTATTAAGATGAAAATCCAGCTCATGTGAAAAATCAAAAGTTAAAGACTGTTATTTTTTCAAAACACGAAAAATTAAAAGAAAAAAATCTCCTAATAAAAAAATGAAAAATTGTATCTCAGTAACTGCAGGGAAGGTCTTTGTTTTCTCTTTAGTTCGATTGAAGTTTTTATGGTTTGTAAATAAAAAAGTATCATTTATTAGAAGGATACATATATGTGCAGATGTGTGCACACTTTTTAACCATTCATTTTATCCTCTTGAGGGAGTTCTATGAACAAGGGTCTAAATTTTACTTTCATGAAACAGCTCAACTGATAAGGATGGTTATGGGAAAATATTAATTAAGTAAGATCAGGTCAAGTCTTCACACAAACATATTTTCAATGGAAGAGCAGGAATGATTATCCAGCTAGTGAAGATTCTTTCCATCACTTATCTCTATGAAACATCCTAAAATTTGTTTAGCTTCAATGCACATATATTCATTTTGATCTTAATGGGTTTTACACACCGTAGAAGATAAGTATGAGTGCTGCTGATTCCTATCCTGGCAACACAGCTCATTTTATAGAATGTTATTTTAACCAAATTTTAACTTTGAATCAGCATAGAGGGAGAGAATTGGTTGGAACCATGACCAGGGAGACTTAGTATCAAACTCACAATTTTTTCATTATTAAAAGAAAATTCATCTAAGAATCCTACCAGACACTCAAGTTTTGCAATAAGATTTTCCCTTGGTCTTATTTTCACTGTAAATGCTGCAGAAAAATGAACTGAAACAAAGACCTACTAAGGGACCAGCTGTGCTTTTTCAGGGGGTACAGGATAGCTTTTACCTCATCTCTTCTCTGGGCTCCCCTTCTTCCATATTCTCATTAATGAGCTCCTATTTAGCAACAGAAGTTGTTGTTAAGTGACAAGAATGATGTCACAGGACAGACAGACACCTGACAAACCAAACTTCTGCTCAAGTAAACCAAAGACTGGGTGAACATAACCTGGGTGAACATAACATTCTCAGATGCTGCTTGAAGAAAAGCATTTCTCCTTTCAGGCAAAAAGGTGTGCAAAGCTCAGCTGCTCAGGAGAAAGCACAAATACAAATTTTGCAAATCACTACAGCACAAAAGCACTGGGCTGCTGCAGAGATGTCAATGTGCACCAGAAGAGGATTTGATCTTTCACTCTGCTTGTCAGCAAAGGGAATAAATTCAAAAGAATCCTTATTTTCAACATGTAAGTCCTGCTCTGTGCAGCCTTAGCAAATAGTCTTTGTAACAAGTGTGCATTTCATTCTGCTCTCATTTATTCCCACCAGCAGGGAGAAGAACTTGCACATTTGTATCATCCTCGTATGGAAATTATATAGATTTGTTCAATAATTTCCATTTCTCCAAACCTGCAGTGCTTACATTTTAAAAATATGGTCCCATTCTTTTTTAACTTGATTGAAAAATAAATTTAGGAGAAATGTGAAGTATTGGGATGTCAGCCTGGGGTCTGCAGAGCTGACACAGTGAACATGGTGGCTTTAGAGGCTCCTCCATTAGCCCAGCTTCAAAAATTTGAGCTCCTTCTTTCTAAAGTTATATCCTGAGCTGTTATTTTCTATCTATCAACCATTAGAGAGCAACAACTTACATTTCCATTATATCAAAATAGTTGATTTTCTATTTATTTGTTTGATTTGTTTTTAAAGGTTTTTTTTTTCCTTTTGCTTCATTCCCCCTCCCCTTTTTTTTGTTTTTTAACCAGAATCTGGAGTTTGGCTTTTCACCCAAAACAAAGCAAAAGTCCTTGATCCTTTACAGAAATTAGTGGCACGTGTTGTTTAACAGCATCTGGGGTCCTGCTCATCTCCTGTGTGTGATCAGATGCATCCACACCACTGAGTCAGCAGGGCCAGGTAGATTTCTGTCAGGTGAGTTTTCCTCTGATCCAATATTGTGTAGACTGAGTCCATTTGAGAGCTGGAGGATACAGGTAAAACAAGCTGAACAGTTCCATCACAGACTGCTGTTCTCATGGTAGTTCTGCATGTTGTCAGATGGATAAATAAAGATATTTTTGTAATAACGTGGAAAGTGAGTTTTTCTTTCAAAAAGGAATGTGCTATCAGAGTCTGTAACATAGTTACTGCTTAAAAGGTGAAATTGGTGTCAATGTGGGACTGGACAGAACATTTCCAGTCTGAATGCCCTTCCCAGTCTCAGGGAACCACACCTCCCTTTGGAAGAGCAGTGCTCTCCCTTTGGCTCCCACTGGTCTCTCAAAGCCAGGCAGGGATGGTGCCACCACCACTCTGTGCCAGCCCTGGGGTTAAGAACCAGGACAGGGAGCTGTGGATTTCCTTGAGGCAGTAAAAAATTAAAAGCACAACATCTCCCAGCAAGTAGAACACACCAGCACAGGCCCCAGGCTGGACAAAAGACACTTTTCATCCCTCCTGTACCACACTGCTACTAAAAAAATCAAAAGTAAAGGTGAAAAAATGAAGAGTTTCCAGACAAAACTAGAGTAACTCTGGAAGCTCACAGCTAGTGGTCCCTTTCTGGGGATGGCAGCGTCCAACTCTTTTACCAACACTGAATTAAATAGTCTTTGAATAAAACATGTGAACAACATCAGGAACAACAACTGAAACCCACGGGAGTCGCTGCATCACTGGGCTACAAAATCAAGCTGCTTTTCCCTGTATCTCCCACTGCCCTCATGAATCTTGCACTGCTGAGCACAGCACCCAGCTGCTGTGTGTGCCTCCACACACAAGCACACAGTCCCCAGGCAAGGCTGGGACAGACACCAGCACTGAGGGAAATATTGATTCCTTCTAGGAGTGCTGCTGATTTTTCTGCTCTGCAATAATCCCTCACACAGGACCCCAACATGTGTCCAGACTTTCCTCTTACATTGGTTTACTTTTCTCATTTCAGCTACAGTAAGGGGAAAGATTCATGTTTTCCATGTATTTCTTCCCAGCTTCATTAGATTGAATATTTCATTTTTTTAAATTGGCATTTTCAATTGATCTATTTCTCAGAAGCATCAGCCTCTCTCTATATGTAGCTTGAGTGCTTCATACTGACAGAACATGCAAATAACTCATTTAACCTCGTGTCAATCCAGCAGAAGTGAACTGCACTCAGTAGTTTATGTATTTAATACTTGGTTTTGGTGCCTGCAATTCCTATGGAAAGAGATCACAGGACACTGAGTGCTGTGAGTAAATGCTTAAGACAGTGATATTGTATTTGAATTATTCCATTCCATATTGTATTGGTCTACTGAATACCCAACCCAGGAAACAAGCCTTGGCTCTATGTTCAGTCTTTGTTTCTATATTGATGGGTTTTTAACTGTCTCATTCCTTTGTAACCTTAGAGCAACTTTTATTTATTTATTTAATATTATTTTATATATCAATAATCTTGAGCAACCTGATTATTTAATTCTTTTGCAATGCCACTCAGAACATTACTCTCTTGACCTTGACTTCATGGAACTGCAGGGAAATCTCTTGTTTCGAAAACTTAATTCCATTAGCGCTGGTCAAAACTTGCATTTTCCAATAGGTTGGGTTTTTTTTAAACAGGTAAATCATGTAGACATACTAATGTATGCATATAAATATTCACATTAAAATATTTTTTTAAAATGCTCAGTTGTCATTGATTTAGAAATGCTGCATTAAAAATAATCTACACACATACACAAGACCTCGGAAGACGTCAAAATCTAGAAGTAATTTTCCAAAATGAATACTATTTCCAGCACACATTCTAAATAAATATGCATTACCATTTTCTGAGTAGAGCAGCATATTTCTCCTGTAATATATTTTTTCTATGCTGGCCAATAAGTTTCAAGATGATTTTTTGTAAATAAACTAAAAATTATTTTTGACACAAATGTTTATTAAACAAAACTTACATGTTATTACACAATGCAGTATTAGAAAATATCTGTATGCTCTTAAACACTACAAGCAGTAGCTCATGAATTAGAATGTTCATTAAATATTTATTTTGCTTTTTGCTTTTGTCTTTTGACCTCCTGTTTTCCTCCTGCCTTTTTAAAATACTGAATGCTTTTAAAACTTGAACACTCGAATCCTTCAAGCAAAGATAAGGGAAGTGAATGTTTATTTGGAAAAAGGTGAATGTCAGTATCTATAATAATGATATTAAAGTGCTTTAAAAAGGGAAGTAATCTCTCACAATCCAGCTCAAAATCAAACCTCTGCATAACAAGTAGGTGTAGGAATGTTTTCCCATGTTCCTTGTCATGGTCATCTTGTTTCCACAGCTTTTATTATGTTTTCCTCACAAACATCTGGGACTGGCATCAGGCAGTGCCAGAGCCATCTACCAAGGCATGTCCTGCACATCTCATTGTATGAACCTGTCACATCACCTGCAAAGCAGCTTCTTTTCTGTGGCATTCACATTCTCTGAAAGAACTCCTTCACCCAGGGTTTTTCTCCTGGGAAGCTAAAAGGCAGTGAGAGCGGCCTCAGAGAAAAGGAAAACAATTCTTTTCTCATTTGCTTCTCCTGTGCTGTGCTCATGTGGAATGTGTTTGGAGATTGTTCACCCACAGGTGATTGTTCCATTGGATTCTGCTGGGAGTTGTTTTGATTCTTGGGCCAATCAGGGCCAAGCTGTGTTGAGAATCTGGAAAGAGTCAGGAGTTTTCATTATTATCTTTTTAGCATTCAGTAAGTATCCTTTCTGTATTCTTTAGTATAGTATAGTATTCTTTAATACAATATAGTATCATAAAATAATAAATTAGCCTCCTGACAACATGGAGTCAGATGCATCATTCTCTCCCCTTGTCAGTGGACCTGCATTTACAATAAATTTCCATGTATTCTCCTTCACATTAATGGCAATCATTTTCAGCATAATATGTCCTTTGAACTCTCATATATCTGATAAGACTCAAAACAGGCAATTCTGCACTGCAGGACTTGGTTATTCACCAGCAGTTAAGGTGGAAGAGTGACAGATGGGGTGGACAGGCAAGAACCAAGAAAAACACAGGCAAAAAGTAAAACTCTCCAAATTTGCTCTGCCATAAGCTTCAAATGCAGAAGCATCAAGTTCATCTCTGTAAGGATTCCTTAGCCTTTAATCTGTATGTTTGGTTTAAACTGATCACATTCACATGGAACAAACAGAAGGGAAATATCTGGCTTAACAACTTGGAAGGTTTTTTTTTTTCAAATATAACTCTTGCGTTTACATGAACTATCAAAGCAATTTGACATTTATTCTTTCAAAAATGTGCTCCAAAGCCTTAATCCTACAAACATGTAAATCATTTATTTATTCCTGAGGGTACAGTGCACACAGGGATAGACATTCTCTGCATCAGAAAGATACAAAGGGCCACAACAATGCTTTGAATAAATTTTCAATGATTCATTTGTCTTAAAAAATGAAAGGAATGTACTCCCCTGAAAGAATGTGACACATCTATAATCCAGTAGGAGTGGGCAGCCTTGGTTTAGTAAATGATAGGTTCTCATCAGGGGAGCTGCAGTATCTTACCTTTCTGCATTTTTGTTTTTTTCCAAATGCAAAAGATACAGAAGCTTCAATCCCTGTCCCTAACCCTTAGGCTAATGCATTTTATTTGTGCAGGCTGTATGCAGGCACTCAATTAGCACAATCCAGCTGATGAGACCCAACTCATTAAGTCATGCTAACTCAATTGTGCCTAAGTTGATGATGACTTGTGACGTTCACTGGCATTGAATTTCTGCTTGAGACAGAAACTCCTGAATAATAATAAACAACAGTGAATAAAGTGTTCATGTATACATGATCCTGATTTGTTTCTGTTGCTCTGTGGAGTCTCCATCTAAACAAGCCCCCTCAGATCCTCACTGCTATCAGGGAAGGTCCTGTCAGCTGAGTTGAAAGAGCTCAGTGTCTCAGTTCCATTCCCACACACAGGCACCTGCAGTGTTTGGTATCTGGATGGCTCCCACGTGCCTCTGCTTTCTGTAGCAGCAGTCAAGGGCCAAGCAGGAATCTTAAAACCCAAAGCACCTCTGTGTGGGGGCAACTGAATGAAGGCCTGCATGCTTCTGTGTCACCAAGTGAAGGGGTCTGCTCCTCCTGCACATCCAGCACTGTCTACTGCCAGAGACAGGACAATGGATTTAGTGGATCTTTGATCTGACTGGATGGAACCCTTTTTCATTTCCCTTTTAAAATGGCCATGGGACTTATTTTAAGGCTGAGTTGCTACACACCCTATCATTTTCTATGAATTTATTCTCTGCTGCACTATGTTTATTGGGCCGAGTGTCTCAGGCAAGGATTTACTGTTCAGGAAAAGTTTACAGCAGGAGCACAGAGATCAAAGCACTTGACTGGCAGGGTTTGGGTTGTGAACCTGCCAACTGAGAGCATGGCCTGAATCTCCTCCTGAAACCTTCCTCCAGCCATTCTCCTTCCCCTGGCTTCTGTCCCCTCTTCTGGCACAGAATCCACCATTCCTCATTTGTCCCCAGCAATCTGCTCACCCAGCCTTGACCACACAGTGACAGTCACTAAGTCCCTCTGTGTCCCTGTGGCTGTGCCCTCTGTCCATCCCACTCTGGGTCCTTCCTGACAGACTGGGATCTGCTTCCCAAAGCTCCTGACTCAGAAAGGGCTTCACACTGCTGGGTTAGGAAGAATCCTCTTCAGCTCTGCCAGTTATACAAAATACAACATTTTCTGTTCCTCAGGTTTATTTTGTCCCATCTCCTGGGTGAAACAAGCTCCTTCCACAGTTAATTAAACCCCACTCTTTTCCTATCCTGGCAAACACCTCCCATATCCCCCCTCTTATTTTGACCCTGTTCCTCTTTATTCCAGGGATGGTTTGGTTTGGGATATTTTTCCCCAAATACATACACTCATATTTTCTCTGCTGATATTGTTTTCTTTATAGCTGAAAACTGAAGTCTGAGTGCTGTCTCAAGGTTTTTCACCACATTTCTAATTGTTGTTGTCTACTTCTCATTTC
Organism: Chlorodrepanis virens; assembly: GCA_003286495.1. Lineage (NCBI taxonomy): Eukaryota > Metazoa > Chordata > Aves > Passeriformes > Fringillidae > Chlorodrepanis > Chlorodrepanis virens. The sequence goes on along the minus strand of LTAT01000006.1, from coordinate 66,644,557 downwards.
CATTTTGCTGCTGCTAGAACTAAAGCCACATGCAGAGGGACTTTGTAGGAGAATTCAGCTAAGCTTTGGTTTCTCAGATGAGCAATGCTCTTGCTATAAGTGCCTGTCATCCCAAGCCTTTAGAAAATACATCATGAATACAGGGAGTGACTGGGGAAAACTGGAAACAAAATAAAAGAGTACAAGTGCATGTGCCTCTAGTTTTAGAATTAGAAATTGAGGAAAAGCCCTTATATAATACATCAAAAGACTTTTATATAAGTGATTTATTTGGTTTAATATAAGTGATTTTATTTGGTCTATTTTTGTTCTAGGCTTCAGTGTTATAAATAACAGCAAGATCTCTTTCAAACAGAAATACAGCACACACCTTGCTAAGACAGAAACTTTCCCAATTCTCATGCAGGAGAGATGAGGTGCTGCTGGATGTAAGTCATAATTCTGGCACACTGTCAAGTATTTCTCCAAAATAAGACTTGGAAACATTAATTTTCAGTTTTGGAAGTTAAAGGGTAGTTGCAAGCCCAGAGAAGAGTTACTTCTCTTCCAAAACTCATCCAAATTCCTGCTGTAGTCCTATCCTAAGCCCCATAATGTCAGATTCTCACATAACATGTCCATTATTACCCAAGCTGCTCCTTGCTTCCTCACCCAGGAGTGGAAGCTGTGTTAGATCAGCCACAGCACGGGGACAATGTGGGAGCACACACAGGAGGAAAAGCAACAGCATCTCTGATGGGAGAACAGCTCCCTGTGCCAGCTGCTCCCTGATGGATGATGACATTAATTATGCCCCTGTGGGGTGTGCAAGGCTGCTTTTGCTTCCCTGTCTCTCACACGTGCCCACAGTGAGAGCTGCTGGCACAGGGTAACCTTGTTCTGTGAAGCCTCTTCTTAGAACCAGTTCCTGAACCAGTTCTTTCATCTACTCAAAATAATTCCTGCCTGGAAATCGGCAGTTTTTTCCCCTCTCATCTCAAGTTATTAAAAAAACGCTTTCAATCAATACTGCCCTAGAGCCTTTTTTTAATATTTCACTTGAAAATTAAGGAATTAAAAAAGATAATTTCAGAAGACGCTTCTGACCCATGCCTGGAAGTGTTCAAAGCCGGTTGGATGGGGTTTGGAGCAACCTGGTCTAGTTCAAGTTGCCCCTGACCATGGAAGGGGTTTGGAACAAGATGATTTTTATGCACCCTACCAACCCAAACCAGTCTGTGATTCTATGATTCTGTTGTCACTCTGGACAATCCCCAAACACACAAATATTTAATGCCTTTTCCATGCTTTCACTTAACAGAAGAAAGGTTTTCAGTTGTTCGTAAGAAAACCAAACTTATTTTGCCCTCATGTTTCTGAATTATTCTGACAGCACATTAGAAGGAATAGCTGAAGCTCAGCCACATTGCTGGACACAAGAAAATCATAGAAAGAGAAAGAATCTCTCAGCTTCATAGATAGAAAGAAAGAATGAATCACAAGTACAATTTTTCACAAGTCTGGCAGCTATTTTCTGCACTCCAAAGAGTTTTTCTACACTTCAAGCCTGAATTGTGATGGTTGTTCTCTGGAAAAGTTATTTTTTGTAGTTCATTAACAAGGTGAACTGGCTCATAAAGACCATAGAGATGCCTTGGTGAAAGAAGTAATCTAATGAGGTTGGTGGTCTCAAAGAAGATTGAGCTAAAGAGGAGCAGGCTGAGCGAATTTCTCATTTTCTCAAGCATATGACAAATGTGTGTAGATTTTTCTTTTTTACTAGTTGCCATGAAAAAATAAACAAAATATGAGTTAAACTGATGATTTTTTTTTCTTTGTTTCCTTAGCAAATTTAAAGTAAGTTTGAACACTTTTTTTCCCAGACAAAGTTAAATATTTTCTCTTTGGATGTCTTTTAAAAATTGCTGTTGATGTATTTTCAGATAAAACTATTTTTAAATACTAATGGAAACACTTCAGTTAAAAATGTCAAAATGAAGACATTTATTTTCCATTTTTTCTTACTGTGATGACATTTGAAGACAAAATTTAAACAGGAAATGAACTGTGCTTTCTTAGCTTATTTTGTTATTGACTGACACAAGAGTTCACACCTTTTTTCCACTGTTGGAAGGCCTCTGAGGATGATTTTCCACAAAGCAGATTATAGAGGAGAATCCAACCAACGTATCTGAGAAAATACATTTTAGTGGGAGCAGAATAGAGAAACTCAAAGAGAACAGAGACCTCTGCTATGTAGAATGTTTCTAGATGATCACAAGCAAATACCATATAAATGTGATTAATTTCTTACGAACTGATACACTGTGAAAAATTTAACTCAAACTGTATTCAAATGAAATCTCCTTAGCAGCTTTACCTGTTCAGTTTATTTGCTGGTGAGCTAAACTGCAGATTAGGAGCATCAACATGCACTTCTCATGCTCAAAGGCCATGCTGAGGTGAAATAAGTATCTTCATAACCTGATATTTAGATTTGAAGAGAGCGTGACAAGGAGAAAACAGAACCAAAAGCCTCAAAGGAACAATAGATCTTGTTTCCAAAAACATTGATCGAAGCGTTGCTGTTTGAAGTCAGCTTGGCTCAGGCAGGTGCCTGATGAGCTGGAGGATCGTGCACTGTTTTGACAGGAAGGCAAACATATCAGTTTAAATTTAACAATCCCTCTACTCAGGTTGTCATTTCAAATCTTTCTTATGCCATCGACCTGACATTAGATCAATAAAATTATGACATTTTATGGCACATCAGTGACACAGCAAAATGCTGATTGAAAATCCTAGAGGATGGAAAAATACCAGAAAGCATATATTACATATGTGGGATTTCTTTGGGTTTTTGGGTCTTTTTCTATAGTGATGACCTCTTTTACACCAAAGGCATTAGCTGTTTTCATCTTTATCATGTAAATTTATTTAGTAGTTACTGACATTTTTTTAGAGGATCATTTCTGACTGAAGAAACTTTGACTAGCCCTAAAGGAGGCCAGTTAGCTGAACTCACTACTTTTTGTCTGAATATACACATTGACTGTATATTCAGACAAAATATCTCCTTGGCTGTTTTACTTCAATCTTATTTTCATCTTTCTATTATTTCTGTATGTGAGAAAGCATTATTACAATTTTTCTTGAAGTGTAGCTCAATACTCACTCTATGCATAAAACTAAATCTTTATGAATGATGTCAGAAGGTATGTTAAAATGTTATATTTTTAACAATAATCTCAAAATCTAAATGGGAAAAAAATAATCTTATTTGAAACCTGACCATAAAATTTCCTCTTCTCAAGACAGCCTAAACTACTGCAAGTTTAGAAAAGTACACTAAAAAAAACAACTTTGTTCGACAATATCTTGCACAATATAATTAAATGCAGAAAAACTTTTTTTTTTTTTTCTTGTGAGGTTAAGAATGTGTAACAGTACCAGAGGTTATATTTGGTGGAATCAAAAATTTAATTTCCATTACCCTGGGCTTTTTTTGTAATTGGAAAGAGTGCAGCAGTGTCCACATTTTGGACATTGGGGGTTTTTTTCTATGGCAGAACCATTCCTATTATCTGTGTAATTACCTCATCAGTCACTGTCCCAAGAGCTGATGGGGGACAGGAGCTTAGCGGTGTGATTTGCATAACCTATTGTGGACATATGCATTAGAAAAAATTAAACACATCTATGGACAGCACTGGCAACTTCATCCAGCCCCAAAATGACTGACCCTGGAGTGCCTAGCACAGCTCTAGCCATCTGGCCCAATGAATCCCTGCTTGGATCATTGTCCAAATAAAGCAAACTTCCACTTCACATTATTTCTAGGAGAGATATCACCTTAGAGGGCAACATTCCCATCTGCACACTGTGGATCTTCTGAGTGACGGAATAGTCATTGAAGAACTGATCTGCCAGAGTAGACTAAGACTGAAATTATGGATTTGAAAATTTTCCTGCAGCTATGCAGAGCTTGGCTTGAACCACTCAAGGTTAACCATGTGTTTCTCCATGGTAACTCTTCTGACCACAACAGCAGGTCATTCTCAGTTTGAAAACATCAACTGTGGCTCCACAAGAGGCTGAAGCCTAAAATGTAGCAGATCAAGAGAGCATTCCAGGGAATACCACCTTTTTCTCATGCCCAAACTCACAGGGTTTGCTACTGGCTAGTGCCAGAGACAGGAAGCATAGATATTGGATCTCACCAACCACATATATTCTCTAGATGGATTCCTCCCAATGGCTCCATGGAGGTCAAAAAGCAGAGATAACTGAAGCTAAATTGAACTCTTAATTTAAAAGTGGGAAGTGCTATTTCAATGTGTTCCAGTGATACATGTGTGCATTTATGTCCCTGTATAGATGCATATTTGTATTATTCTTACTGCACTTGAATTGCCCTGTCCATGGTGCAGGACCTTGAACTTGTCAAACCTCACTGCGTTCTTGCAGTTCCACTCTTCAGACTTGGCCAGGTCCTTCTGCATGGTTGTTTCTCTCACTTGTGTCACCTGTCCAGGCTAAGGAAGAGTGGAAAGAATTTCTCTCCTTCAAGAGAGAAAGAATCAAGAGCAGGCCCAAGGACAAGGTGACAGTGAGGAAGAACTGTCCCAAAGGGGAGACAAGAGAGACCAAGACCAGTCCCAGGGGAAAGGGGACAGAGACCAAAGGCTGAGCAGTGCTGCAGGAGAGCAGGCACAGGTCTCCCTCAGGCACACACAAGCCATGGCCTCCAAGGGGCACAGGCTGTGCACCAGCAACATCCTTCCCACTGTGGATACTGCAGCCTGGTCAGAGAGAGAGAAACAGATAAACTCTCCTGGGAATTGTTCTGGGGAGTTTTGACAAGGCTGAGAGAAAGAATGAAAACAATCTTGCAGCTGGTGTTTTGAACAGTTGTTTTCTCATATGGTGTTTACCAAAGGGTGTTTTCTCAGTTAGCCAATGGTGATGGCGTGTTGATTGAATGACCAGTCAGGTCCACCTGTGTCAGGACAGTGTATAGAAAGGAATGGGTTCCTAATAAAATTATTATTAGCCTCCTGAAGAGATCTGGGTGGCCCTCAGCCTGCTCAGCATCCCACAGCAGCAGCACAGGTGGAGATCCCAGGAGAGGGGAGGCCATTGTGTGTGTCTCAAACATCCACAACTGCGTGGCCATGGAGTCAGCTTTGGTCAGAGCACACAAGAGCTGCAGGGAGTAACCCAGCACTGCTGGGAACAACATAAGAAGAGAAATTGTGGCTGGAGAAGGGGCCCATGCAGAGGGAGAACAGCATTTTTTAGGGACAAACATCCTTCTTTCTAGTCCCTGGAAAGAAGCACAACACAGGACTCCAAAAGGGCAGCAAAGAAGCCAGGAAGGGAGCTTGGACTGCAGGGCAGAGTGAAGACCACTCAAGAGCCCTGGCTCCTCTGACCCATTTCCAGAAAGGTCTGAAAGAGCAGACTGTGCATGACAACAAATTTCCATAGAAAGCAAGAAACCTGTCTCCAGGGCAGGGAAAACCCTCCGTGCAAGGGACCCCCTCAAGCCAGGGCAGTGCTCCAAAGACCCTGGAAATCCCATGTGGATGAGGGCTTGAACCAGGAATGAGACCACCATCAGCTGGATCAACACTGGAACCATGACTGCTGATCTCTTTTGTTCTCTCTCTCTTTTTTCTCTTGTTTTATCTCTCTCCCTCCTTTTAATTCATCTCTTCTCTCCCTTCCCTTTTGCCCTACTCCTTTATCCCAAACCCTTTGACATGTATAGATAGGCTACCTTAGGGACTAACATAGCCATAGCCATGCCAATTATGTAATTTATTACTAAAACTTGGGGAGTTTTTGCAGATCGGACCCTGGGACTTTTGTTGTTCCTTTAGATCATGAGCATTTACAAGTCTTGGGTGCTTCCTTACCCCCGAGGGTGGATTCACAAGGGGGTGGCTTCACCATGGACACACTAATGGAAGTTCTGCAAGTGTAACTAAGACAAACTTCTCAAAGTTCAGTCTCAAGCAGTTTCCCTTGGGGTGTATTTGGGAATTTCCTGGACCAGTTTGTCCAGCTATCTGATAACACCAGTTAACATCCTACAAGCTGCATTTCCCCCTAAGTTCAGGGGCTAACTGGTTCAGGAATGGTTAAACTCTATTCACATCAATGTTTTTCCTTGATGTATTTTCCATTCCTGTGACAAGCTCTTACTGCACAGAAAAATTGCTTTTGTGCTTCTTCTGGGAGTTTATTTTTCTTTCCTAGCTCAGGCTCTCCCATTCTATGCTATTGGTTCTTTGTTTTTAGTCTGTAGCCTGGCATGGCTAATAATGGCTGAATTGCACATAAGTAAAATCCATGCAAAATGGAATGGGCTATTGGTCATGGCTGTATGAAACACAGGTCTGAAAACACCAAGTTAACATGGAAATTCCTCATTGCAGAACTCTCCATATCTTTTTCAGATATTTTTTTCCTGAAGAAATTTGGTTTACTCCTATGATGGAAGGAGACATGAACTAACATGGAGGTCAGAAGAAGGGGATGAGAGAACCCAGGCCCAGAGAGTATTAGTGTAAACTTCTTACATGAAATTATTCCTTATTTGCCTAGACAGAAGATGTGATTGAAGATGTGTGAAACTGTGCTGTCTCCTCATGACAATTTTAAGACTTTCATATCCCTGCCCAAACAGACAGATTTTTTCTGTAGTGATGCCTGCCTACATTTGTCTTTTCATGTTTGATATCTTATTCCATGTAATGCTTTTCTCCATATTTGGCTGTTTCAGTTGCCATTTCTCCTCTCTGGGAGTTTTGTCAGTGGCACTGACAAAGAGTGGAGCTCAGCCAGTAAAGAGGCACATGATTAACAAACCCTGAGAAAGGACATGATGAGCTGTGCCACATCAAGAGTTTGTAATTCCACCCAGGAGATTTAAGAGTAAGAAGAGAAGCTGAGAGTGACCAGAATTAGGATCACCAAGTGTGTTGCCATGACCCAAGGGAACACAGAGGATTCTGTACCTTCCACTTGCCAGTTCCTTTTCCTTTGCAAAACCAACAGATTCACCTTTAACTATTGAACCATAAAGAATACGACACTGAAGTGCTACCACGGCTGTGATTCCTGTGTGATTATTTACTTAATGCATGAAAAAAGGAAGCTAAGTTTTTAATCCATATTCACCAGTCACTTTTCTAACCCAGGGTATAATTTCATAAAACTGTCCTTCTCCCAACTGACTCAATTGTGATAGACTCCTAAGATCCTTCAATAACAAAGCACGTAGTCAAATGGATTTGTGTAATTAAACACAGGCAAAAACAAATGTTGTGTCCAAGGATTCAAAGAACAGGAGCCACACACTGAGCATGCCAAACCCTGTGATCCCAGTTAGGGAGCTCAACACTATTCATGGGGAGGGAAACAGAGACTCCCGATGCTCACTCAATTCCAGGCTTTCTTCAGTCAGACTCAGACTCAGGTATAACTAGTAGGAGCCAGGCTTTACATTTACATATAGGTTTAACACAGACACAAGCCCTGCCAAGAAAATAGGGTGAAATTCAGTCACTATTTAAAATGAATGAAATTGGTGATGAAATTCCCACTGATTCCTCTAGATCACAATTTCTTCCCTGAAGTTTACTGCTTTATCCCAGTGACATGAGTTAGGACAAAGTGAGCAGAATGCCAATGCCTGGTTTTATAACCAGACCAATTTTGGCTGCCATAGCTTTTACCTGGCCATCACACAGGGCAAATATAGGAGTCAGCAGACTCAGAGAAGTGACCTGTGTCTTATCCTTGTCCCCAAAGGTGAGCAGACTCAGTGACCAGGCATGATTCAGCTCACAACCTTTCTGTCCCTTTCTTTACAGTCTATATTAAACAAAATATGAGCCACACAGTAAAGCTGGAGTGGATTTGAAATTGGGCTGTACAAGTTCACCCACCACTTATAAACCGTCTGAAAGGATGCCATTTTTCCTCAGCACTTGACTGTACATTTATCCAGAAAATAAATGCACTAACCTCAGGTCAGTTAGAACAAAAATTGCCCTTTTAGAAAGCATATCTCACATTGAGCTCTCATTCACAGTTTGTATTTAAAAGCAAGAAATCCTACATTTATGTGTCTGCCTGGACAAGGGAGTACATTTAAATGGATCATGAGGATATTTTCTCACAAAACATTTGACTGAAATACTGGTGGGGGGATTTTAAGGATCTGCATGCTGAAGCTGCACCTGTGGTCATGCAAGAGAATTTTCTCTGATGTACTGAAACACACAGCAGTGTGAGGACCACATCACATATTTCCCTGTTATACCATTCCTTTGGCATCTGATTTTGACCACAGAGACACGATATGGATCCAAAGATGAAACTTGTGCCTGACTCCTTAGCACAGCCATTTTCATGTTCTGAAAATTTATTGTCTCCTGCTTCTTATGGCAGCTGGATGGCTGCCACTGACAAGCAGTGGCTTATGAAAATCATTTCTCCACATGTTCTTAAAATAGAAAAAGCAAAATATACCCTGGCAGAGTTTTAATTTCAGGCATTCAAATCTCAGGGCAATACTGCAGCTTAGTGAACAAGAGAAGGCACATGTGTAATATTCTACAGCCCACATTCTGTCCCACTGGCAATTCATTTTCTACCATGATGCCTTTTCCATTCCAGTTAGTGGTGTGAACAAATAGAAAAAGGACATCAAGTTATTTACTGGATGTGACTCAGAAAGCAGAATCAAATTTCACAGCCAAGGAAGGACAAATGGGAAGCTGATAAGGAACAATTTTCTTGAGACTTTGTGCTGAATGATGGTTTCTTCCAGACCTGTCCCTCCTCTGGTCTCACAGATCCATTTATTTCATCTGATTTACCTTACTCTTTTCACTTCTTACCTGTCTCTTCAATTTGCACTAAATTCCAGTCTGTGAGATTTATTGCAGCAGCTGATTCCTTTGTTATTTTTCACCTGAATGGAGAGACAAATGCTGAGCATAGAGAGGGCAAAAGGAGAGAGGTGCTGCTACAAACTATCAGAGCCTGCTACAGCAGAGACAAATCATTTCCTGAGTTAATTAACACCCTTCTTATTCTATCAACACCCAAAAAAGGTAAAATTCAGGAATAATACAGACCATCTATCCAGAATGTTTGAGGATTTCCTGGTCCTTGTCCTAGCACAGTCTCAATAATTCAGTTTTTAACTTCATGGACACCATGAGATTGGTTATTCCTTGGACACAAGAATAATAAATATTATTAATAATAATTAATTCTTGTAAAGCTTTTTGCAAAAAGATAGTTGCTATAGAAGCATTAAGCTGTTCATATATATACAATCATCACTGCAACTTATTTAATTTGAAAATTAAATAACCTCTGCCATGTCCATGCATGGAGAGGTTAATTTTACAAGTCTTAGTTGTTTTGTTGGGGTTTTTTTGTTGTTGTTTCTGGGGGTTTTTTGTTGGTTTGTTTGTTTGTTTGTTTGTTTGTTTTCCTTTTAATAAAACAGACACCTGAACATATTTTATTTACTTATTAACTTACAGATAACAGGTTGCATTTAGGACTGAATTTTTTCATACAACTATTAAATCAACCTGGTTTTGCAGCAGAATACGGCTGGAGCAGCACAAAGTAAATAACATCCGTAATTTCTATGGTTCTTTAGGGAATCCTTGTTGCTTTTCAAGGCCATTGGCAAAGCACTGGTGTAGGGAGTGTTAAATGCTTGCTGGTCATTGTTTCTATCTATCAACCTGGTAACAGATAATTTTGGTGGGAAAATTCATTCTGGAAAATCCTCAGAGAGAGGTTTATGTATCTTTGTCTATGTTCAAGAAATGGGTTTGCACTTTTAAGTACAGCAACATCTGAAAACAAAAGTGCATATGGATGGGTACTTCATTCCTTCCTCCACCTCCATATTTGAAACAAGAGTGACACACCAGCAGAAAATAAATTTAAATTCTCTGGTGGAGTGGGCTGTTGCTTTTGGAGAATGGTGAATGTGGTGAGCTGTGACTGAAAATACTACACAGAAAGAATTAAAATGCATCACAGACAAGATTTCTTCAACTTCCCCTACCACTATTTCTAGGACAAGAAATTGAATCTTAGTAAAGTTTTTAGGTAACCCTAAATTCTAATATTTAAGTTTGTTTTCCCTGTTTTATTTTGGTTTTAATACTAGATTTCAATTCACAAAAAAAGTTTGAGTATATGTAAACCCATCTCAAGGTCATCTCTAACACTGTTATCACAATTCACAGAGCCTTTGGAAAGACTTCTTTTTGGACTGAACAAATCATAATTTGTCATCTCAAGTTTTACAGCCATCTGTTTGAAGAAGCATTAAATCTACACTATTTTTATCCAGCAACTACAGCATCTATTTTTATTTTGTTGTGTTTTACAGGAGCTCTATTGTTAGCTTTTTCAAAGCCTTCTCAAGAGGTTTAAACTTCAGATGACTTTTTATTTTTAACTTTCTGAATTGCTACCTGTTCTTAATTTGCCTTCATTTCTCTATTATGAGGTAGCTCAATATGTTCAGACTTTTTGGTTTCTTTAAATCTTAGAGATGACCTGTTTCCATTTGATATATATTTATTACTGTATTTACATATAATGTTTGAAATGAAAATTTAGGACCGCAAAATACATTTGTCTATCATGTCACAGTGTGCAGCAGATGCAGTGATGGATTAATACATATTCCAGTATATCCCAGTTTGTTTTGTCTCTATGGGTTGGCACTAAGAAACAAGGAATGTACGTCAACTTTCCACAAAACAAATCTTTATTTTTTCATGACATAAACATCAGAAGGGACAATTTCTTTTAAACAAGCAGATGTCTGCAACAACCATGACAGCTGGTTTGGTTTGTAGGAGAGAAGGAAAAGCTCAGTCTTCCCTGAAGAGAGGAGGAAAAAGAGGAAAAAAAGGAAAATTAATCAAATAAATAAATCCCAAATTAATTCACCAGGTGTTGGAAAGATTATGTCTAAAGTATAATAAATATATTACTTATAAGTACGCCTTTCTATTCCTTTCCTATTTTAATTTGGGGATATAATAATGAAGCCCTGTCTTCTAACAGTCTTAAGACAGTTTTTGGATAAAAACTGTCTTAAGACTGATGATAAAATGTACTGGCCCTGAAAAACAGAAAGCAGCTAAACATAAAACTCTGGGACTTCTGGTGCAAACCAGGTTTTTAAACAAAATCATAAATAAAATATACAGAACAGATCAACCAGTAAATTAGCTCAGAGTGGGGCAGGTGGGTGTAGTGAACACTCCAGTGCCAATAAAGCCAATGAGAGTTTTGACATTGATTTCACAGGGACCAATAACTCACCTTAGAGTACACATATTTCAGACAGTACTTTTTGAGAAAAAATGGATGAATTTAAATGAAAAACTTCTGGTTTGAATTCCAACTCAGCCAAAATTGACTTATGATATGATGAAATAATTCAGATTTGAATTCTAACATTTTTCTTTCTGAACCCTTACAAATGTACAAAGGGGGATATAAACAGTGCAAGGGTTGCTGGCCTGGGCTTTTACTGATTAAATAGTAGATCTAAATTATTTTACTAGATTGCTTATCTTAGGTCCTGTGTAGGCGTTACAATTGGACTCAACCCTTGTGGGTCACTTCCAACTGAGCATACTCTGAAATTCTGTGAAATCATGTCTAAAAGAAGCTTTTTATTTAGTCTAAATATAAAATTAAGTAGAAAAAGATCCCCAAAAGAGGTGAGCTGAGTGGTCATTTAATTTTTTAGGCCAGTGGCTAAACTCCTGGTAAATAATTCTTCTCAGCAGGATGACATTGAGGCAGTTCAGCCTCAGTTTCTGGAGACCTCCCTGGGCCAGTGTCTACTGAATGTGAAGACCCTGGCACTCACTTGGCACAAGAAATTCTACTGAGGATGCAAAAAGAGGCAGAAACTTTCTTTTGGTGTGATCCAGTGCTCCACTGGACTCTCTTTCTTGACCTGATGCAAGCAATAAGGAATAATCTATATGAGATTGGCTGGACCAGGATTAAAGTGTCAGGGTTATTATATTAAGAACAGGTTTATTAATGAAAAATTGATTATAGTCCTGTTAAGTTGTGTTATGTTCTATATTCAGCCAACAGCCATGTATTGGATGTAAAATACATATTTATGTCAGTAGTACATATCCAATAAACACTTCCTTTCCTTCTCATTATTAACCACTACTTTATCACCCTTTTAAATCAAGGTTCTCAGAACATAGAAGAAAAGAGCTCTGTTATATTGTATCCATTTGTTTTTATTTTCCAATAAAAGGTAAATTGCTTTTTTCCTTTTCCTCTTAAAGGCTGACTTTTTTGGTATTTTTCTGGATTTAATTTGCCATTGCAGTGCTGTCACATGTTTTATTGTTAAAATAAGTAAAAGAGAGAAAAAAACTGATAGACACATCCTGTGTTGTCTACCTTGATGTAATTTGCCATCCACAAGAACAGAAAATAAGTAAAACCTATAGTTTGGCTGTGAATGAAAAAAAACCTAACACAAAACACTCTAAAGTCTCACCTGAATTATTCTGTTCATAAAAACACTATTGGTAGAAGCTACGGCTACTCAGAGCAAACGTCCTATAACCATCTTTTTAAAAAGCTGTGCTGGATAATGTCTTAGAAAAGAAGAGAAAAGAAATAATGACAACTTCCACTTCAAAAATTAAAAAGAGTTTTTTACTCTTAAGAGTTCAGGCTCTCTTCCTCTGCAAAGCAAATTCAAAACTTCCAAGAAGCACGAGATTAGATCAGATCAGAGCTCCACTCTTCTGTATCCTGGGTAAACACAAACTAAACTTTAGAAGTCTTGACTCTGCACTGCTGAATGGAGGCAAAACCAGAAGGGCAGAAATAAGAAAAGATCAGAAAGAAGATCAAGAATAAAAAATCTCCGGTGCTAAATCCATGTATGGGCTCAGGCACAGCAATGCCAAACCACACATGCTGAGGGGACAGTACCCAGGATTAGACTTAATGTTTAAACAAGAGGGGGAGATGTTGGAGTCCTGGATGCTGAGAATTTTAGACTTTCTGTACTGACAGACTCTGACTCCCAGGAGAACACTGCATTTGACCTGAGGCTGTGGAGAAGATTTCCAAAATTGATTGATAGCACTGGGCTTATGGGTGTGTAGTTTGATTAGAAGTGTGTAATAGCACAGGGTGGAAAACTTACGAGTTTGGGGCTTAAAAATATAGTAATATATATGAAGCAAGATGAAGGTTTTAGGGCAGAGGCTGATCCTTCTTCTTCACCTTTTTATTCCTTCTTCTTCATGGGTTTGGGTGGCATTTGGTAATTGGGCAGAAAAGTCCACATTGCGGATTTTGAGTGATTAGTTATTGGGTTAAAAGGGAAAATAATTTAGGTGTCATTTCTTAATTGGATAGTTTAGCCTTAAAAGAACTTGGAACAAAAGATAGTTAGCCATTTTGTACCTTGTTAGTGAAGGACTGCAGAGCTCACTGCTGTGAGACTGTAACATATATAAGAAAAAATAAACATCTAAGCCTGAATGGGAACTATCGTATCAAGTTCCTTCAATCCTGACCTCAACAGAGGTAGAAAAAAGAAGCCAAAAACCAGCATTTAAGGAGCTTGAGGAAGGGTTTTGTGACAGCTGAGTTGCTCCAAGATATTGTGGAGGGAATGTTGATCTTTAGCTCTGGACACTAAGGAGGATTGGTTCCATTCCAGTGCTGTTTGCTGAACTTTTACTTCGACCTTTGATTCTAATGCTGTATATCAGAGGGTCTCATCCTAAGGTCTGACTAGAGCTTCTTTTTGGTATTATACCCTGACAGCATTTTTTTAATTGCAGTGTGGGGGAAAAATTCATATCTCTCTCTTTAACAGCAAAAAGTAGCTTTTTCATCACAAGGATATCTTTCCAGCACTGAAGGTAGTAAGGGGAAAACTTAAATGAAAAAGCCCCTGACGGTCAAATCCTAAAGTACCAGCTACAAGCAGCTTTGTTCATACAATTCTGTCATCCTGCTAAGCACTTTGCAATCTTTATTTCTTCCTTCTCACCTTCTGCAGGCCCATATTAAATCCATTCTCTGTCTCATGAACTATTGAAAGCATCTTGGGATGAATTACAGCATCTCAAAGAGGATGGGTGGCAAGTTTTACCTCATGGCCCAGATCACCCTGAACACAAACAGGACATTGGCAAGGGAGGTATCCAGGCCATGGCTACCTGTGGCTGCCCTTTGACAGCCCTGTGTCCCAAACACCTGCCACCAACAGTGCCCAAAGCCTGTTGAAGGGAAAATTCTAATTTTAACTGCTCAGGAGTAGTTACATGCTGTGCCAGCATTTCTTATTTTTGTAATGCCATCTCTAACTGGGAACAGGGAACACGTGAGGTGTGTCCTAATGTGCCTTATGAGGCTGGCTGTGGTGACACAATGCAGTGCCATGGTATGTGGGATGTTGTTGGCAAAGCCAGATATTAGGAGAGAACACAAAGGCTACCTTTTGGGCATCAGCCATCCCAAATCAGAGGCTCTGTGGATAAAGGAAAGGCTTGAGCACAGCAAACCATTGCAGAGCTGAGGACATCCTTTTTCCTCACATAAACACTCATTCAGCACTCTTGCATTCACACTTCAGTGAGTAGAGACAGAAAAAACAGAAAGGTAAAGTCTGCAGGCTCAGGGAATAAAGTTCTAATCTTTGTGTTCTTCTTATTTTCTTACAATTTTCTCTTTCCCTCAGCTGAGACAGAAATCTTTCTTTTCTCCTGCGAGGGGGTGGCCCTGCAAGGGGCAGGACAAACAGGAGGTACATTTTGGGGAGAGGTTACAGAATCAGCAGCAATTTCAACAACCTGATACAGACCAAACCTCCCACTGAGCAGCTCTAGCCAGGGAGTATAAAGGAGTTTTTGAAGGCAGAGTGAGTGCATGGCTGTTAAAGGAGATCATAAAGCCAGTGTAGAGAGCCAACATGAGCCAGGATGCAGGTTCAGAATGGGGTGAGAAACAAAGAAACTTCAGTCAATAAAGCACGAGCGCTGGAGTTGCAGACACCCTCAGGGTTATATTTTAGGAAAAAGCAATTGCAGAGACTGAAGAGAAAATAAACTGATTTCTAAACACTCACAGGTAACTGATAGCTTGGAGTTCTAGCTGTTGCTTCCATTACAGCCATCTCATGCAAATACTGCAGGTGAATCATTATCATAATCGCCCAGTTTGGAATACAATCATCTGTGTGGTGTTCCACGTCAGAAAATATTAATTCTGTTTGCCTGTTTCTCTCAGTGGTGCCAGATGAAAAACTCCACACTATTTTCTTTCCACACTATTTTCTTTATGCGTGACAATAAAATCAATTGGATTCCACAATCGTTCAGAAATAAGGAACTTATATATTTTAAGAGAAGTTGGTCTAAAATAAGGCCAGGAAAACAATTCTCTCCAACTGTAATTTCCTGCCTGACTGCACAATAATTTTCTGCAAACTATCTGCTTCTGTAGATTCAGCTGGAATTCAGCCAAGATGGATTCTATTAGAAAAACACTTACATCCATCTTTAAAACACTTGACATCAGCCCTATTCACGCAGCTCCTGTCCATTTGGATCAGGCAGGCTGGATGAATTCTAGGGAGCATCTTGTGCTCCCCTAAACAAGGGGAACATGTAAGGAAAACTGACTGTGGTGGATGTAGAACTGACGAAACAAACAGGCAAAACAAAGCAGCAGAAATAAGTCTCTCCACTCAGATTCTTCCTCCAGCCCACAGGTTGGAATCTTTTGTGGAAGGAGTTCTCCATCTTAATTATTTCTCCTGTGATAAATTTCAGGTTTTCACTACTTTTCCAGTCTTCAATCTCTTTTTCTTTTTCTTGGGAAACCTTAAGGGATGAGGCTTTGAGCACTGCAGTCTTCCTCCTAAAAAAAAAAAATATATATATATATATTATATTGACTTAGTAGCCTTTTTTTCTTTCTTTTCTTTTTCCCACTAGGAATCTTGACAGGACAGATCAATTGAGCCTACTTAAAACCTTTTTAGTTCTAACCATATTATTTTCTGTTCAACTTAGCAGAGACAGGTCTCTGGGCTGCAATCTAAAAACATCAATATGCGTTTCTGACCTACACTGGTGAAAAAAGCACCATTTTTCTTAAATGAGACATATTTTCTGTCAAAGTGCCTAAAAAATTGCATAGTTCAAACTGCTTCTTCTAAATTATTGAATAGACACCAAGCAGTAAAGTTGTACAATGTGGAAGAGTTTTCAGCTGTGTTTGTCAAACAGTTCATTGAATTTTATATAAATGTAACTTCTGCAAAAGAATATTGACAAGAAAATATGAAATAGTTTTGCACACAAACTTCCTCCATCTGGATGTATTGTGAAGAAACAGAGCTGAAAAACATTGAGGAAAATGTGTTTCCATGTGCATTTGGTTAAACTTTAACCAGAGCTCTGGTTAAGTTTACTAAGTACTGAATGTGTCAAAGATTAGTATAGTCTTAAGGGGAAGTGTATAAACATACATAAATTTGTCTTATAAAACAAAAATATGCATAGAAAGCAAATATTTTCATTTATATACATATAAAAATAAGATGTATTTATTTCTTCTTGTGAACATTGACACCATCTGTCTGGTTTTTGACTGATCATGTTGTTTGGGTTTTGGGGTTTTTTTGGTTGGTTGGTAGTTTTTTTTGTTTGGTTTTGATGTTATTTTTGTTGGTTGGTTGATTGGTTGGTTGGTTGGTTGGTTGGTTATTTTTTGTTTACATTAGAAATAGCTTCCCATGCTTTCTAGGTGGAATTATAAAATGTAATTTCTCCTGCATTTGAATTAAGATGTCCTGGAAGCTGCAAGAAGACATTCTTGTACTCAGCAACTGCCAGTCCAGTTCCTTCTTTGCATATGGAAATGTCTACATAAGCACCAAGCACTAAAAAACACAATTGGAAATCAGTAAAAGATTGGAGGGAAAACCAGGAAGGGCAAAGCAGTCAGAGGATGAAAGTCACAAGGAAAAGGCACAGCTGTGTTTAACAGTAAAGTGCAGGGAAATGTTGTTGGACAGAACAGCAACAGCAAATGGGAGAGAACAGGCGACACAGACAGTGAAGCCTAATGTTTCATTGTCATTATAGGACAGAGGCCAAAAAACCAGCATTTTCTCATTTTTAAAATGCAAAATATTCCAAATATTTGCTGTTATCAGAATAGAACACAGGAAAGGAGGCAAAACAAAATAGCTGAGATTTGTTTCTAGATATCAGTACACTCTTCAAATAAGTATAAGTCAATATGCTTTTGAATAACCATAAGTCTGTCGCCATCATATTTTCTGAAACATATTTTCTGAAAAATCCCCTTGCCCAGGATTCTTCTCCTGGGAAGCTGAAAGCTTCAGAGAAAAAGGAAAACAATATTACCTCATTTGCTTCTCCTGTGTTTTGCTGCTTTGGAATGTGGTTTGGAGAGTGTTTATCCAACAAGTGGATGTTTGATTGTTTTCATGTAAATTGTTTTACTTAAGGACCAATCACAGTCAGGCTGTGTCAGACTCTGGAGAGAGAGTCACGAGTTTTCACTATCATTCTTCGTGGCCTTCTGTCTGTATCCTTTCTCTATTCTTTAATATAGCATAGTATAGCATTCTTTAATATAATATAATAAAATAACAAATTAGCCTTCTAAGTACATGGAGTCAGATTCATTCCTTCCTGCCATGGGGGACTCCAGAAAATACCATATAAGTCAAAATTGTTCATAGCTATTTTTAAGAGTTATGCATGAATCTGCATGGTGAAATATAAAATAAACCTTTTTTTCCTAACTACTGTTACAATGTTTGCATAAACAATTCAAGTACTTCCACATTCAAATAAGCAAGGGCTTATTCTCTGGGCTTCAAGAACACATTTAGTGATTCACTCGGCAGTCTCCAGTTGGAATATGTTTCTTACACATTAACAATGTTTTTTAAAAAAAAAAAGATTATTGAATATATTTGTGAAAAATGAGTGACCATCTCAGGCAAGCATTTTCCATACACATGCAGGACTTCCAGAATTTAAATTAAGTGTACATTTTTTTGATTAGGGAATTTTTTTTTTCCTTCTGGGTGATAACAAGATTATCAAGTTAATAATTACTAGATGTACAATACAACCTTTGATTGACAGTCTAGTCCAGAAATTTCCTTAAAAAGTGTTCCATGATGAGAATTTCTATAGGAAACTCAAATATATCCTGCAGCATTCCCCTACCTGCAGCATAAGCAGTAAATATACCACTTCTGGAAATAAAATCTTCTAGTCCACTTTGAGAGGTAGTGAAGTTAGAAGATGGAAGTATAAAATTCTATTTAGATAAAGAGAGAACCGAAAAGAAATACAGGAAATAATCGTGGTGATGGCAATTCCTGAAAAGCCTCAATTAAAAGTGTTTTAATTACTTCTTCTTTTAAATTGCAATTGCTTTAATGTGTTTTTGTGTTGTTTTCAAGATGCTGTGAGCTCAAGCTAATTGGGAGGCTCCACAGAAAGGAAAAGATTTAGAAGGATACTCTTGAAAAGAGGCCACTCAAATGAAGAGAAAATAAATGCTTTCAAAATTAATCTGGTATATGAAACACCAGACAAATGGATATTGCTTCATGTTTTTCCCATTTGCTGGGTGTCTGTCAGCAACCTTTAATGGATATGACTTCCAAAAAAAACCAGCTGATAATGTTATGAAAATAGGGGACCTTTCATGTGCTTTAATGCTGTCCGTCAAGATCAGCAATGCTGAAAACCTTAAAAAAGAAAGGACAGCTTGGATTTCTTTATCTAAAGGAAATTTTGGGGACTCACATCACTTTGAAACTCTTCCTCTTTCTCACCTTTGGGTCCCAAAGACCTCCCATATCATGGGGAAAATGACACACAACTTATCCCACAGCAGATTTCTGAGGATAATCCTATTGAAACATGAGGGTTGCTTGAAAATTGTGGTGATGGTTTAGAGGCTGGTGAGGGGTGGTTGGAGCTGAACTCCTGCACAGCTGAACTCCTCCACAGCAGAGCTGCTCCTCATCTGCCTGGCTGGGCCGATTTAAGGTCTTCAGAAGGCAGTTTGCTTGCTAGGAGAAATCTCCATCTGAAACATGAGCTTTGTGCTTCTTGCTTGCAGTTCCTGAGACCTCTTCTCTGTCCTCCCAGTCTGGAGATCCATCTTTCCCTCCTCTCTGTGACTGGGAGATAGTGATGAAGAGGGAAGGCTGATGTGGGAAACTTCACTTCACAGTCCCTGACTCTGCAGAACTGTGGTGTTTGTCTGGTTATTGCCGTGTGACATTCTGCTAATTCCATTCTATTCACTTCATTCCAAAGTCAAAATCCTTCACAAGTCAATAACTAGATGCTAGATGCTTTGGACTTCCTTTTAGTTTTTTTTTTAATTTTATTTTATTTGGGATTGTTTCTCATTGCTATTGAAACCAGCAGCAGATTAAAGACAGAATGAGGCCTGGAGCTCCTAAAACACAAAGCTACATAAGGCACAGAGCATCTGCTTGAGTCAAAACCTGAAGCTGTGTAATTTTTCTCACAAGGCAGAAAGATGCCAAAACCACTCATGTCAAAGCTATATTTTGGTCAAACAGAACAAGCATTCACCATTTATCAGGAGTTGAGACTAGTAAATTATTTGTCACTCTCTCCAGTGCTCCCTAAGCACTGTCAACTTTCCATACTTTGCTGTAAAACCTTTCCTTTCTTAAATGATGTTTGAAAGGGTGGTAAAGGCAGCTTTATTTTTTTGATATATAATTGCATATTATTAATATATGGTGCATCATCCCAAGCAGTTGAAAAAGTACAAAATCCCACTGCTTGCAGGGCCAGTAAGGGGGAAAACAGAGGAAAAAAAATAAAAAGAAAGAATTGTTAACTGCTGTTGTGAACAGATAATTTATTCTCTACTTCAAGAATAGATGATAGCTGTGTGCAGCAGACACACACCTAAGCTGTGCAGAGTGTGAAAGTTTACATACCTGTTCAGGCTCATCATGGGAATTGAAGTTACATCACCCACATTCCAGAAAAATATTTGGATTATTGAGTTATTTTTACATCACTGTCATTTGATCTCATCCCAGCGTGTGCTAAGAGCCCAGTTTTGGTGACATCAGTACACTCAAAAACATTTAGGCTTTTGTGACTGACATTTTCAGAGAAGAAAAAGTCCTTTCATCAAAAAGCTCCTCAGCTGGAGAACAAGAGCAAGAAGAGCTGTTGCTTTCAAGGCTCCAGACTACAGGATATTGAAAATCTCCTGCTTGAATCCAGTAAAACCTGTACCAGATCCAGCTGCAGCAGCTGCTGTTGAAAGACAGCCTCACTGTGGATGGAAAGTCCATTTCTGGGGAGAGTACACAAAATAAAGGGTTCTCTGAGGTCATTAAGAATGTTTCTCTGATGACTGTTTCTTCCAACAGTTACAACTTTTTCAAACCATTGCTGGAATAGATTTCACAGTGAATTTGGGGGAAATCCTCCAGCTATACAGCAATAAAGCATGTATTTAAAACTAGGACTGAATGCCGTCCCCTGTGATGACACGGAAGGATCATTGTTATTGGAAATCACAGTAGCAATTTAAAATGGATTTCCTTTTTTTGTTTTGTTTTGTTTTTGAGAAGGGTGAATCATAGCCAATTTCACTGTTCCATCTACAACTCCTTGTGATTCATCCCACCAAATTTAAAAAGCGCTACATGTCTGGTTTTGAGGCAGTCAATCAGCCTTCCTCTGTGATCACAAGAGAAAAATACCTACTTTCAAAGCACAGTTTATCTGACCTGTTTTGGATGACCACTTCTGATTGAGATGAATCAAACCTCAGTTTCCATTAACCACCCTGACTGTCAGAGTTCTGTTGCCTTTAACAGGAACAGGAGTGAATTGCTCTGATGTTGGTACTCACTAATAAAATGAAGCTAAATATATACCCCAAGTTTGGAGAAGAATCTCTGTGAACCCCAAGTGATGTTCAAAGCAGATCCTAAGGAATGCCAGTCCAAAATGCGGCATCAGTCTAACACGCTGCCAGGAGTTCTCTCCAAGGATTTTAGGTTCTTGTACACTGAACTGTAAAAAAGTACTTGTAAAACCATAACACTCTGATTGAATCAGAAAGGAAATAAGGATATTTTTTTACTCCCCTCCATCTTCTTCATCTAACGTCATGAAGATAGGGGAATTGGCAAAGCCTTTTGCTTTTCCTTTACTCCTTCTCCCTATGTCACAATTTGCAGAGGAAGGGAATTCCCTAAAGGGAGATGTGCTGTGCTTTGATTAAGTTCACCAAAATAATTTATTAAGTTTACCACGCAAACATTTGAGGAATTAAATCTTTGTTTTGTCACTAAGTCATCTAATGACATCTTGCAAGGGCAAGTGCTAACCAAACTTGGTTTGGTGACATCAGGACAGTGAGAAGAGAACCTTTCCTTTGAAGCTCTGTAAAGAATTTTGTTGTTGAGTTTTAATCAGATGTAACACAAGTTTCAACCACAATATGTTTTTGTTGTATTTAAACTGAATGAAAAAATAGTGCAAAAGCACAGTTTCTCAACACAAATAAAAAATACAATGTACATGGGTGAGTGAGAAAATTTAATCATGTCTAAGGGTTAGATCAACATTATTGAGAAAGTAAAAGATATTTTATTGTCCAGATTTAAAAGACTTCCTGGTTGCACAGTGCATATACACAGCTTGAAGGTGACAGGAATATTGTCCTAAGAAATAATTAGAGCAAAAAAACAAACAATCTCTAAGACCCTAGCAATTAACCAGGTGATCATATCACAGAGGCAATGCACCACTAATTTGGACTACTTCCATCCTAATAGGGCAACCAAGGGATTTAAGTGCCAGATAAAAATACTAACCAGGGAGTATGATCAAGAAGGTTGTTAGGTGTATTTTTTTTTCCAAGACACATAGCACAATTAACAGTGTTAAAAAAAATTAGTTCTGCATAGGACCTGCATCTTCAAAAGAAAATTAGAGGAGAGTTAAAATGAACTTTCAATGAGGACAACTTCAGATATCAGAGCCCATAAGGGTGAGAAATAATGAGATGTTTGTGAGGAGGAGAAAAGTACTAAAAACACTTGTAGGCTTATGGGTAATCTAAAGACCTAAAGAATGCAAAGTGTGATGCTGCACAAAGTGACTCAGCCAGAGGCATGACTGTGACTGCAGCAAGCCCAAAAATGGACTGAATCAGACTGTAAACATTCTCAGAGCAATAGCAAATCTCTTACTGGGGGAATCAAATGGATTATTAACTTAAATACTGAAGTCCCTCATGCAGCGATGCTGTCCAATTTAAACCCATAATAGTCAAAAAATCAGAAAATTGTGGTAAATAAACAGAAGAGCTGATCTGACTGGAGTGGAGGAGTTGTTTTGCCAGCAGTTGGAGCAGTGTTTGCAATGGAGGAGCTGCTTCTCAGCTATGAATTTCTCCCCCAAAACAAGTAACTGGCTCATAGACATAAACAAATTTCATGCAGAGTAACAGTGTTCCCTCTTTGAGTAGTAAAAAGCTCCTGTTCAAACATCATGAATGTTTTCAACACCAAAACATAACCTACACAGACTTGAGGGTTTGAACCCACAGGAGGTGGACATTGAGGCTTGATTTTTTTGTCATTGGCAGTTCTCCTTCCCATGAAAAGTCACAGGCTGCATCTGCAGACACCAACCTGGTGCTGCTGGAGGAACATTGCTGATCACCCCTGAAATCCCATCTCTGCCTTGTAGGTATTCTTGCTTGTCAACAGGCTTCTCTGTGTAGAGTGGTGACCTGATTTTCCCTTTGCAATCAGGAGACAAAAATACACAAAAAATACACATCTCCAGGGTGCATTTCACCTGAGAAAACCCCCATTTCTGGTACTAGCAGGGTCTGTTTCCTTCTGCTGCAAAACTGTGTTGGCTTGACCACAAGGAGCCTTCCTGTTGTGTAGAAACTGACTTTTGTTGGGGAGTTACCTCAGAAGGAGCAGAAGAGTCCATGGGGCTCCCTGGAGTATTCCCAGCTACGGGGCCAGGGGGGACTTAGAGGCAGCCCAAACTCAGGGTGAAGTTACATTGCTCACAAATATGTTGTGGATACAAGTTCATCATAGGATGTTTTATCAGTCCTGAGAACTGGGGAAAAAAAGATGTTGGTCTTTGGTAATTTCCATTAAATTTGCATTTCTTTGCTATACTAAGGAATTGAATAGCCATTTTGAGTTTGTCTGATAAAGCCACTATATGATGTTCATTAACAAAATTGACTTCAAGATTGACTTTTTTATACCACTTTCTTGTTGGGAATTGGGATCTGTTGTTAATTTACCACCTTGATCTTCTGTGTGCTAGTGGCTGGGGATAAAATAAAAGAGCGTATTTCTCTTTATCTGGTAATTTTCGTTCTTTCCAGCAAAGCTTTCAGCTTCATCAGATAATGTCCACATGCTCTCTCCATTGTGCTTCCTTTATTTACCTGAAGTCCAAACTTTCTCTTGCAGTCAATCTTGCTTTTTCTTCTACCCCTAGGATTCATTTTTCTTCTAATAAAAACAACTATGGGGTTGGTTTTTTTTTTTTTTTCAGCAGTGAAAATAACTAAATAAAATGAAGAGAAGAAACAATAGAAGCCAAATGATCACAAAAGCCAAGTGTCTCCCGTCTGGCTGAAAAGAAGGGAGGAAGTGTGTTCTTTAATCCAAACTTCATGATACTATGTTAACATTCAAGCTGTGAGGCAAATGCTCCCTGATGAGCAATTAGCAAAAAATCTGAGACTTGAAACCTTAAATCATACTTGTCTCTGATCTACAGGGTTGAGAAGTGTGTCAGGGCATCAGAAGCTGCAGACATCACCTTAATGAGATCTCCTGGTTAACTGTAAAACTTCTTTGAAGGGTGAGTTTGATCACAGGGTGTGCTGGGAGCCTCCTGAGCAAGCTTCATTCCCATCAAGCCAGCACTCCTCAAGGATCTTGAACCCTCTTCACACACAGAAAACTGGCTGATGGAAGGGTCCTTCCTTTACCCACGACAGGAGCAAACACAATGATGACATTTTTGTCAGATTTCTGCCTACTATGCTCTCAAAAAATGAGAGTCTCTTGCTCATTCTGGGCAATCCACACTGGTGACCAACTGAATTTGTCATCAGCAAAAATTTCCTACTGCTTTCAGTATTCCTTTGAGCAAGGAACCTAAGCTGATTATATTTCATCCAAGGTGCTCCTTGTCCTCTTTGCAATGATTTTTGTTCTGTGTAGATTGCACAACAAATAGTACAAGGACTCCTGGGGTTATGCATGTTGAGAGCCTAATGAATGGAAAGAAGAAATTGAAGAATACAACTGCAGCATCCAAAAACGGGTACCGAACCTTGTTTAAAAAAAAAAGAAAATAAGAATCAAGCTGATTGGGTTGCTGAAGAGATGCCATGAAGACATTAACCCAAGCAAGTGATGAGTTAATTGCTTGAAATTAATGGACTAGTTTCCATTCTAAGCATGCCTTTCTGAAAAAAATAACCAAACAATAAGAAGAAAACACTCAAATGAAATAATCAAGCTAGATATAAACCAGGAAAATTAGAATTAGAATTAAGACATTCAGGGAAAATTAAAGGACGATTCAAAGCTGACCTAGGTGTATGCACTGTCTTTATGCCAACACCAAAGTGGTTTTAAACAGCTGTAAACTCAATCATGTATTTAGAAAACAGAGATGCTTGTGCAACAGCTGCCTTCCAAAAATGTGTTCCAAAGACTTACAGAGCTAGAGCTAAATGAATTCACAGGCTGCATGAATGGATAGAATTTTGAGCTCTAATTGATGTCTCATGTCATTTGGATCTCTTAGAGATAGAAAAAACCCAATATATATAGACCAAGGGGCCACAGGAGTGTTTCTACAAACTACAATTTAGGATGAGATCTCAAAGCAGCTCAGCCATTAGACAGCAACTAGAAATTAGGTGCAGAAAAAGAAGTCAAATTATTCAGCTTCCCTTTTTTGTAAACCTCACACCTGTGTTCTTTTCTAAGAAAAAGAAACAATCCACAAATCAATGTTACCCTGATTTAAAAGTACAACTTCTATTGATTGCAGAATACAAATATCTGTATTGATTATTCTACCTCCCAATCCTCCTTGCATTTCAAACCTTTTCTGGCTCTGTGTACCTTTCAAACCTGAATACATGTTGCCTAATTAGTTGGTCAGGGAAGTAAGTTGCATCTGATCAAAATTTTATCCTTCTTCTTCAGTGCCATTTACCTTTGACCTGACACCTGAATTCTGTCCCACTTTGAGGAAGGGAACAGGTTGGGGATGAGAAGAAATCTCATATTCCAAATCATCATCAAGAAACAGCAATGTATAAATTTGATGTGTTTCTTTCCTTCAAATCAAGTGGAAATCAGGGTGAAAAAGTTACTGTCAATTTAAAACATAACCTTGAGTTGCTATAAAGTGGAATATAATATCTCCACATACCAGAAATGTTGTAGATTGACATAATTGTAGACTGGACAAAAGTCATAGAATCATAGAATTATTTCAGTTAGAGGAGACCTTAAAGGTCATCTAGTTCCAACTAGATGATGAGACTGAGAAGGTACTTTAAAAATTTGAATATTAAACAGTTTAAAGCCATTATCAATTGAACTGTTACTCTGTGCCCTTGTCCAAAGTCCATCTCCAGCCTCTTGGAGCACCTTTAGCCACTGGAAGGTGTCAGAATGTCCCCTTGGAGCTTTCTCCAGGTGAACACCTCCAGCTCTCCCAGCCTGTCTCCGTAGCAGAGGGGCTCCAGCCCTCTGAGCAACCTCGTGGCCTCCTCTGGAGCTGCTCCAACAGCTCCAGGTCCTCCTTTTGTGGGGGACCCCAGATGTGGACCCAGCTCTGCAGCTGGGGTCTCACCTGAGCAGAGCAGAGAGGCAGAATCCCCTTCCTTGGCCTGCCCACAATGCCTTGGCTGCAGCCCAGGGCATGGGTGGTTTCTGGGCTGCCTCTGCACTTTCCTGGGTCATGCTGGGCTTCTTGTCAACCATTTTCCATCAAATGTCAATCATTTGGATTTAAGTGGTACCTTGCAAGTTATTCATTATATTGTTATGCTTATACTCAATAAATTATAGCAGCTAATTAAGTCATCAATTTCAGCATAACTATCTGTCCCTTGCTGCCCTCGGGGTCCTGGCAGGGAAATGTTCTGTTATTTGGGGGAAATGGAGAGTGCAGGGAGGAAGATGCAGAGAAACAGCACATCCAGGTTTTGGTTCAGCAGCAGTTTATGGATACTGTAAAAGAAAACAACCTCAATCTCTCCTCTATCTTTTCTCTTTAGCAGTTTGTCTCTTCTTTCATGATTTAGACTTAGACCATTCTGAAAATCACTAGAAATGGAAACTGTGCATAAAACTCTTTTTACAATTTTTTCATAAGAGAAAAATGCCATCCTGTTGTACAGAGTTTTCATGGGCAAACCATTTTTTCAGGAAACAAATCCGATTTTTCAGTTTAAAAAGACCCAGGTGAAGTGATACCATCTGCATAAGCTCTACTCAGGATGTGAGATTAGAATTTATGTCTACCTTAGGTAAAAAAGGGATTGAATCTGGGCACAAATATTGGGGGATTCCAAGTCCAAAATAGGGACTTTCCTGTGGCATTCACACTCTCTCATAAAATTCCTTCACACAGGATTTTTCTCCTGGGAAGCTGAGAGGCCTCAGAGAAAACAAAACAATTCTTATCTCATTTGCTTCTCCTGTGCTGTGCTCATGTGGAATGTGTTTGGAGATTGTTCACCCACAGGTGATTGTTCCATTGCATTCTGCTGGGAGTTGTTTTCACTCTTTGGCCAGTCAGGGCCAAGCTGTGTCAGGACTCTGGAGAGAGTCACCAGTTGTCATTATTATCTTTTTAGCCTTCTGTCTGTATCCTTTCTGTATTCTTTAGTATAGAATAATATTCTTTAATATAATATAGTATCATAAAGTAATAAATTAGCCTCCTGACAACATGGAGTCAGATGCATCATTCCTCCCTGCCATGGGG
>LTAT01000006.1:66592174-66617359 GCA_003286495.1 Chlorodrepanis virens | reverse complement strand
GAGAGGCCTCAGAGAAAACAAAACAATTCTTATCTCATTTGCTTCTCCTGTGTTGTGCTCATGTGGAATGTGTTTGGAGATTGTTCACCCACAGGTGATTGTTCCATTGCATTCTGCTGGGAGCTGTTTTCACTCTTTGGCCAGTCAGGGCCAAGCTGTGTCAGGACTCTGGAGAGAGTCACCAGTTGTCATTATTATCTTTTTAGCCTTCTGTCTGTATCCTTTCTGTATTCTTTAGTATAGAATAATATTCTTTAATATAATATAGTATCATAAAGTAATAAATTAGCCTCCTGACAACATGGAGTCAGATGCATCATTCCTCCCTGCCATGGGGGTTGCCTGCAAATACAATACTTTCACACAAGTGCCAGCCTGAGGGAAGGTGGCCAACTCCTTTAAAACAACAAGTCACATAGGGAGCTAAATACTGACACCACCATCTTCAATACATCCCCTTCCAGTGCTCCAACCACCTAAACAATAAATGGAGAAGGAGGGAAAGAGGCCCAGCCTCTGCCTGGCTGGAATGTGGCTTAGAGGGCCAAGCACAGCCCAAGAACACCCAGCAGCTTCAAAGGCCACCAGCTCAGTGTCAGAAAGCCCAGGGACTTCTCATCAGTGCAGAATAATTTGTAAGGCTCCAGAATGGTTGGAAGGAAACAACCATGGGAGCTTGTGGGGCTTTTGTCTGGCTGCTCCTGATTCATACAAAGTCAGCCGCCAAGTTTTGGGAAAAAGACTAAATGTGAAAGTGAAAGTGTGTGAACAAAATATATACATAGAGTTTATGCCACATTATTCAGCCAAGCAGCTAAGCACAGGTTCATGCCTCAGTAGAAATAATTCCATTTGCTGGACTTGGATGCAAAGGAAGGCTTTTTATTAGAAAATTATATTGTCTGCAATCTAACATTCTTGTACTGAAAGAAGACAACATGACATAAATCCAAATATATGGGCTTAAGTGTTTTAAAGTAGCAAAAAAATTGTATGCATTTTTCTATTTATCACAGCCGCAAAAATACACCAGCCACTTGACTCCCAACAAACAAGAATGAAATAGCTTTTCCTTTTTTTTTGCATAAGAGCTCTGTACATCCCTTCATCCCACACCCACGTGATTATCTGTTGCTTTTTTATTCCTTTATTCATCTCTTTTTCTCTCCACATAGGCAGGTACTCCTCACTTTGAGCCATATGTTTCTGCTACTACTACTGGGCATATAGACCATTATTTAAATTTTAACTTGATGCTGGTTTTTTCCAACAGTTAGGCATCTCTCTATAATCAATATGCAACTCCTTTTTCCTCAGGAGAATATGCATCTTATTTGCAATGCAGGAAAAGAATACAATACATTCCATTCTTCTCACAGCTCCTCTAAGAGTACAAAGCCATCTTCAATTATTTTCCTGGGCTGAACTTGGTTTTATTAAATCTCCTCCTCTCCCAAGAGAGCTGCAACCACACTTTTGTGCTATTTCCTTTATTTGTTGCCTACCCTGCTGTAAAGATGATTGCTTTTCAAGGCACAGTGAGAAAAGGAGAAAATTCAGATTGAGATAGCCCTGAAAGTTTTATTTGTCTGAAGGGACTTGGGTTTGACTTCTTTTCCTCAGTGACCAACACTCCTCACTCTACCTCGGATCTACTGTTCCCAAATTTCCTCTGTTGTCCTAAGAAACAGAGAACTGCAAAGCAAGACTTTGCCCACCTAAAGAAATATTTGTCTTTTTAGGTCCCTTGGTCAGTTGTATAGGAAAAAAATGAAATTTCCACATAAGAGAGACTATGTGAGGTGTTTAACACAGGATGGACACAGCCCAGTGTCCCAGTCCAGCAAAGAACTGGGAACCATGGAAGTGAGAAAGGCAAAAAAGCTGTTGGAAATGGCTTATTTTGAGTATGCTGGGCATTTGGGACCACCAGGTTGTTTTATCCCTATTTCTTGAACCTAATATGGTTGAGAATATCTGTGCTCATGCTGTTGTGTTTTTAAAAAAGTACCTGAGATGGTTCAATGCCATACACTCAGCAAATATTTTTCTTAATTAAAAGTTTGGCAAAAGTGGCCATGTTTCTACTGGAAATAAAGCTCAGTTTTAAGACATATTTGCACTAAAAAGTCAGTAAAGGATTTTATGATTCTTTTACAGAAATGTGACTCTTTAATTTAGAAAGTACTTTCATTTCTTTGCTTTGAAATATCTTCATTTTTCGCTGTTGAAGGTAGGATCAAAAGATTTCAGCCTCCAACAGACACAAACAAGAGGATATGAGCTCTGTAAAGATTGCAGATTTCTTCATCCAAATTCAAAATGATTGAGGGTTATCCTTTGGTCATGAGAAATAAGCAGTGCATTAGTCAGCTCAGTGGAGGACTTGACTGCCTTTATAACCCTCATTTTCTTTCTGCCATCCCAGAAAAGGTTACTTGTGCAGCCCCCATGATAATGGCTCTGCCTGACATTTCAAGGCACATCTAAAAAACACCAGCACAGAGACACAGCCCTCTCAGCACAGTTTCAGGCCATTGATTTGTCTCCATCCACAGTAACTAACTTCAATGTCTCGAGGATTAATTAATCAATGTTGGTAAACTGGTTGTAGGGTGAAATTCTGTTGAGAATGTTTTAGTCAATCTGGTTTGTTTCTTTGCCTGGTTTCTTAATTTGTTTGTTTGATTGGTTTTTTGTTTTGTTGGGTTTTTATTTTGTTTGTTCGGTTTTTGTTAAAAGCAGGACAGTTTTTGTGCTGCACTTGAAAAAGAAAAAGAAGATAAAATAGGGTCTTAATGCTTTTCTAGGACTACAAAATCAGTGAAACCTTTGTCTTACCCAAGGAGAATCCCTTAAGGAAGTCATACTGAAGTAGAAATGTCCAGATCATTTTGGGATGAAAAATGTGTGGTGAAAGAGATTGTGAGCTGTTGTGGCACAAAATAGAACTATCTGGGCATTGGGCTCTGAAACACTGCTTCTCATAATTGCACAGGGAAACAAAAAAACCAAAACAGCTTAAATTGGTAAATTATTCTTTCCATTGTAAATATGACTGACAGAATTCTCTCCGTGATTTCTGATGATCCCTTAAAGAAAAGCTTAGTGTGACAAATTTACAGTGTACCAGTTTTTTAGTTTTTAGTTTTTAAGTTAGTTATTGTCTCAACAGAAGCAGAACAATGGATCACAGTAAGATGTGGAGGGATAGAATGTAAGAAAATAAAGATAGTGCAGAAGGGAGTCTCACACCTGAGGAGTTGCAACTGTGCTAATCACCAAGGATTAGGAAGAAGAAGAAGAAGAAGAAGAAGAAGAAGAGGAGGAAGAAAATGTAATGTTTTTTCCCTCTTGTGCCTTTGTAATGTATCAAGTGCTATTGAGAGAAACCAGAATTTTCCACCTATTTTGTTGGAGGTTGTAAGGAGTCCACTAAGGACAGGATAATCAACTTTGAGTGCAGTGGTCAAGAGAGAGGAAGAGAAATCAATGTTTTCAGGCTTTATTGTAAAAAACTGGAAAAATATAATCACAGGAGATGATAAGCCCAGGGTGGATGAGTCTCTGAACAACCTGGGCTAGTGGAAGATGTCCTCCCTGCCTTAAGGTCATTTCAGACCCAAACCATTATGTCATTCTGTGATAAAATTCCAGGCCAGAGAAGACCAGGCAGAGTTTTACCTTCCACTTCAATGAGGTCAAGTACGTACCCAGTGCCCTCTAAAATCTGATGCTGAAACACCTTACAAAACATGTTTGTGTAGGGGCCATCACAGAAAATAACCTTTGCAGCAGAGAAAACATCACGATCAAAAGGGCAAAGATATTGTGCATTCCTGGAGAGCTCTCCCCTGCTCCCTTCTTTGTACCAAAGCCAACAAATAAAATCTTGTGAGAAAATACAAAAATAAAACCCAACACTACAGCAACAAAATACTCTTGAAGGGAAGGAAGCTGCATCACTTTTAGACCAAAAACACCAGCAAAACTGCATTCCAAAGTGAATGGCTAAGGGATTCAGCCATTTCCATAATTTCAGATGGATTCTTGTCCCACCCACCCCATGATCCTCAGTTCCCTTCAGTATTTGTTTCAAAAGCCCAGTGTGTAGCTCAAAACAATAAACTACTGCAATTTTTCTGTAAGTGGATGTCTTAAAGAGTTTGCTACAGAATGTGATGAGAGGAGGGTGACACCATTCCCAATGAATTTAAGTTTATTTAATTGAGACCCATGTTCAGTGGGGTACCATGAGGCAGGTCTTAGACAGCCACTGGCTCTGGGGCAGCCAACCTTTTGGGCTCAATAAAAGTAAAGCAATGCCAAGCAATCAATTAAGAAGTTTAATTTATGGCAGCAATGATTTAAACCTTACGAAAAGCTGAACAGCAAAAAGGTTTTAAGCATTTCTGAACAACCTGTGGATTAAACTCTGAACAGCCCATGGCAGCAGGGGATTCAACTTCTAACCTCATGGCAGACAGGCTGAAAGATGATTTAAACTTTTAGGAAGGGGAAGAAAGTAAGAAAAGAAGATAGGAAAATAGAAATAAGGAGAACAGGTCTGGGTCAGCACCCTGGGGCCCAACACCATCCCAAGTCTGGTTCCTGTGATAACAGGAGCACTTCTAACCCCTCAGTTCTGCTATTTTTTCTCACACAAGCACATTTTGATATCCTCAGACTTCTCAGGAGGGGTTGGGGGGTCTGTCTCCAACTTGTTTTTAGAGACAGTTACCTGAGATAAGGAAGTTTGTCTCAGAAAATCACTGTCCTGCCTCCACAAGACCCTCTTTTCAAACCACAACTTGTCTGGTTGGCATGACAACATTCCTGTTCTCTTCTGCTGAGTGTTTGAGGCATTGGCTCTTTCAGGTTTACATCAACTCTTTCAGCTTTTTTCTCTCCCACAGCCATCATTCTTATTTAATGTTCTTTTCATTAAGGATAGTAGAAACACTCCATCTGAATTCTGTTCTCCTACTGCTGTTGGCTCTTCTCATTAGACTTTCATTGTAAGAAGGATTTTTCTTCTTGAAGGAACATATACATAATAATAATAATATTATCTTGCTTTTTCAGTTCTGACTTATATTTTTGGCTGTTTAGACAAGAAAACAGCAGAAATATCCTCATAAAACTCTAATCTTACAGTTTTTCTCTCATGTCAAATTTGTATAAAGACTTCACTGTCTATTTTCTGTCTTTACTTTCTTTTCTCTGGGGGATGTAATCAATATGAATCAACATAATCTCAGAAAGATTAGTTTAACTGTCTTTTTCTTCTCAGTAGCAAAGGTTGGTACAGATTATTTATTTGTCTGTGACAGCATTTTTGGAGTTAAGAGCAAGAAAAACATAAAACTATTCAAACAGTGAAATGCTCATCACCTTCTTCTAAGCTGATTGTATGCCAACCTGAAATAAGAACTCTCCCCAAGAAAAGCTTTTAAGGCAGAATAATCAGGGCTTGAAAAACTTCTGGAAAGGACCAAGTCAACATCCTTATAAACTTCAACAACTCCATAGGATGGAGAAAGAAATGAAGGCAGGACTGAGTCATGGCATTGTGTTCTTTGG
Source organism: Chlorodrepanis virens (assembly GCA_003286495.1). Classification (NCBI taxonomy): domain Eukaryota; kingdom Metazoa; phylum Chordata; class Aves; order Passeriformes; family Fringillidae; genus Chlorodrepanis; species Chlorodrepanis virens. Next base: position 66,611,776 of record LTAT01000006.1, on the reverse strand, counting down.
CTCCAAAGAGGAAAAGTGCTGTCCAATCCATTCATTTAGTGTGCAAGTTGGGGGAAAAGTGTCAAGTGTGCTTGTTTGCAATACTAATATGACAAATTAGCAGCATTTTGCAGCATTTTGGCAGAATTCTCATGCTGAGCAGAGAGCCTGAGCATGTACTCACCTTTGGTAAATTTACTGTCATGCAGCTAAAGAATTAAGCACATGCTTGAGGCTTGGCATAAACAGAGTTATAGAATCAGTCCATGGCTGCCCATCCTACTCCCTGCCCTGCTGAGCCAGGAGGGATCACAGGTTATTTGGCTGCTGCCATTTTCTGCTTGCAGAGTTCACAGCACTCACTCCACAGCACATGTGGTCACATGCCCTGAGGTTCTCCATAAATTTTTGTCTAGTTGTGAATTTCCATTCAACTCATCTTCCTTTCAGCTTTTGGGGCATTTTCTAACATTCTTAGTATTATCAAAATCTCAGCCCACCCCACTAACATTAATTCAAGGGCATATAAATTTATTAAAGGGATTTTATGATGATCTGGTACTTACAGAGCTTTGAATTGGATGTGCCTTTCATACCCTTTTATTTTCATATCATTTTTTCCCAGTGAGCTGTGGCTACCATTAGTGCCTAACCCTCATCTAAAAAATTCAGTTCCTGGATCAAGTATTCAGTCTCAGCAGGAGGCACTTCATTAAATTGATTGGTTTTCTTCCCTTTCATCAAACCATGATTGATCTCACTGTAGACCTGGTTTTCCATGCCCAAGAATGAAAAAAATTACATATTTTGTGGGGACTGGTGTGATTCAGATGATCAGAAAGGAAATTCTGATTGAAATCCACACTGTCAGAATTTCTCTCTAATGTTTGTTCAGACCAATCGCTTTCCACCACATAATTTGATGACAACACAAAATCCAAGGGGTGACACCCAGCACCTTGAGTACTTCATTAAAGGGCCAAAGTCACAGATTATTTTTGGCTCACTTAACTCTGATGCTTAATCCTGAATTCTTTCCTGGCTCTTTTCCAGAAAAAAAGAGTCATGGTGACTCTTCCACCATGAAATCAGGTAATCTGGTGGGCAGAACAGCTTGAACCTATTCACACTAATCCAGAAATCAATCCCAGGCCTTGTAATGAAGAATTGTGCAAACCTTGGGTGACAGTGCTGCCTTGATTTTAATAACTGTGAGTGCTGATTAGCTCAGTCCTCTGCTCCATCTGATCCTAGGCAGGAACTGCAGAGCTGGTCACAGAATCTAAGCCTGAGTGTAAATTAACTGAGCAGAGATGACAGAGTCTGAACACCTGATATGGACTGACATGGAGTTTGCCCATAAAATCAAAGCCTGATTGCAAATTTTATTTTTTTAATACATTTTTTCTGCTACTATTTTTTTCAGTCCCTCACTGTGATCACAGTGGTTTATTTCAGCTCGAATTTCAGTAACAGTGAGTGTCTCAGAAGTCACCAAAACCAAAGAAACCTGGAAAAGGGAAGGCTCAAGATCAAATACTGGTAAATTTACACCCTAAGATAATTTGGTGAACTAGTGAATCAAGGAAAACACAGAAATCCACAATAAAGCAGGTTACATTAGTTCTGAGGCTCACAGGACTACTGAGTTATTGTGATGCCTCAGTTAGAGGTCTCTAATCAGCTTCCTCTCTAATTGTTCACAGCACAACTAATTTAGGAAAGGCAGGAGCTGAAACCCAAATCACACTTTGAGCACAGGGATCTCCTCCCTATACATTGAGGTCTCAACTTCTGTCCCTTTTCTAATGGCATCAGCCAGTGCTGCTGTTAATACACAGAGGAAAATTAATGAGCAGCATCCCAGTAGTGATGTTCTTTTACTGAAGATATTATATGTATTAAGATCAATTTTAAGTCTTTAGTCTCCATTAGTTTTCAATCTGAAGTCTAGAGAAGCCAACGGAAAATAAAGATAGAAAAAAATTTAAATCTTTCTCTCTGGAATATCTTCTACTTTCAATTATTTTTTATTTCAACCTGTGACTGAAAAAATACTTTCCCCTGAAAACAAATTTTTAAAAATCTATTTCAGGATTTTTTTTTAATTTTTTTTTTATTTCAAGTAAAATTTTTTCTTCCCAGATGCTTTTTTTGAAGAATACTGTTGGAGATTCGGGGGGGTTTTGTTAGTTTTGTTTTGGGGTTTGTTTTTGGTGGGCTTTTTTTTTTTTTTTTTTTGGTGGGGTTAAAGTTTTTGGTATGATTTTAATTTTTTGGGGGGTTTGTTTGTTTGTTTGGGTTTTTTTGTCAACAAAATTAAGGCAGGAGATCTTTTGGACTGCTATATATTTTGCTAGCAGTATATTTTCCATCAGAAACCAAGTCCCATGCCAAGTTCCCAGTCAGATCTCAGAGAAATCTTTCTGTGGGAGTTGGAGCCATGCTAGCAATGTATAAAAGGAAGCAGCGTTGTTACACAGTTGGCAAAGCTTTATCCCAGGGAAAATGAGGCTGTAGGACATGGTTTTCTGTCTGTGTGGTGTCTGGAGTGTGTCTCTGACTGGAAGGCGAGCTCAGATGAGAGAAGGTTTCACACACTTTGTCCCCGTGGCTGTGTCCTGCAAAGTCCTGTCACATTTATTCTGCACCACTTCCTCCCATCAAAGACTTTAAATCGTTTCTCTTTTTACTGAAAATGCTAATAACTGTCTCAGCATAGGCATGTTTGAATGGAGTTGCCAGAGAATGTCACCAAAATGGGAATCCTTTCCAAATTCCCATTTCAGAAGTCTAATATGCTATGGATAATGAAAGCTCTTGGACAATATAAGTGACTTCATACTGATAATTGAAAAATAGTTTTCATAGTGACATGCACATGAAGGCGTGGGTAAAAGACTGCTGAAAATAATATAACTGTAAGGGGACAAAATTAAAAGGGTTTTTGCTTGAAATTTTGTCTCTTGTTTGATTTCTTTTGCTCAGTGATACAAAAATCAGCAGGAGAGCATTCAACACTTTAGAAGTAGAAGCTTTCACGGCTTTCTTCTGAAAACTCTGCAATTTGGTTCAAAACACATGGTATATTTAAAACGTCAAGCTAGCCAAAGTATACAACATGCACTCTGAATTTCAATCTGATCACCATTCTATGAGACATATCCCTTTTTTAGAAAAATCAATGTTGGTTTAGAAATAGAATGGCAGGACCTGGAAAATTGCTTTGTCCACCGTGATTTCCACTACACCAAAACTCTGCATAGGCTGCCCAGCATGAGGGATCTACCCAGTGTGGTGTGTGTGTTCAGCAATGGGGAAAAAAATATTTAATGTCAGGCAATTTTCATAACAGAAATTCTTAATTTTGCTACATCTGAGAAGAATATTGTTATGGGTGCATTTAAAAGATATTTTGAAGCACCTGAAAAGAGTAAAATAATCAAGGTCCCAATTTTCCTTTTTTCAGACACTTCCTGACAGGATATTCAGCAATATACAAATCCCAGCACACACTCTCCTGGAACCTCAGGCTGCTAAAGCTGTATGGTCTTGGTTTTTTCCCAGTTTCTACTTAAACCACTGAGAAATTCTCAAACCATTCAGAAATTTCATCTGTATGGAATGAACATCATACAGAAAGAAGGAGGGGAAACACTCTGGCTGCTGTAACAAGCATTTAGAATGCCTGTAAAAACCTTCCACAAACTGTGCTGCTGCTTTTTCCTAGGGATGCTGCACCAGATTCAGCTATCCCTGTGCTCCTCTGGAGCAGTTTGGGATCTGCCTTGGCTTTGTGGGACCTGCTGTGTCTCTGCAGGAAGGCATCACCTTTCAGGGCATGACACCGTGTGTGCTCAGAGCCTGGTGGGAGCAGCAGCAGCTGCAGATTTCCCCTGCAGACTCCTCACCCTGCAAAGCCAGCAGGAAAGCTGACAGCTCCTGCAGTCCTGAAATCTGCCCATCCCTTCCCAGCTTCCAGGAGTGGGGATGTCCAGGGAGGGTCTCCACAAGCCTCTGGGTGCTCCAGCCAGGGGCACGGGGCTGTGTGAAGCCGCCTGACCTCCCTAACACATCTCTTGGTGCAAAAAACTTCACCAAATACACCACATTCCATGAGCAGGGTGAGCACTTCCTTAAAATCAAGCTGATTCTCATTCTGATTATTTCCTTTTTTAAAACCATTTACAGAACTTCCCTCCTCCATCTATTGGAAACCCTTTCCTACAGACCAGATTGAATCTGAGGACAGTCCTACCAGGGTGTGTGAACACTCATCTTCACTTTTAGCTCTCGCCTTCTCCTCCTGGAGGAGAAAAGGACATTGTTGGCATTTACAGCAAACAATTCTAGGACACTGCTTTAAAGGGCAGTTTGAGTAAAGTTGTTTGCTCATAAAACCACATAATTTGGCTGACTCTATTCCTAATGGGCAAACATGTAAGTAAGAAAAAAATGAATGAGCTACTCAAAAATGAATGAGCTCAGACTGATAAAATCCATGTCAGAAATTCCATTGGCTGGGGACACACAAGAGAGGAAAGACCACATACATAAATACAAGACTAAAATGACACAAAAATGAACCCAAAACTCCATGTATACGTGATTCTGTGCAATTAGTAGCAAAGAGGGTTGGAGAACAGAATGTTTGATTTTTAACTGCAGGTTGAATGAACCTGCAGGACACCCCAGGGATTTAATAGCAGTATATGATCAGCAAAACACTCAGAAATATTGGTACAAATCAGTGTCAACAGCATGGCTAGTGCAGAGGGAGGACACATTACAAAGACACCAGGTAAATAGGGTACCTGTGCTGCAAGCACTACTCAGTGTTCTGCGACTGAAATCCCCTGACTAAACATGCACAGGATCATTTTTAGGGCCCTATCAGAAGCAGGATTATGGCAGTGACTGTGACAGGTTTAGGGAGATTAGAAAGATGCAGCAGGCAGAAAACTAGGTGCCTTGCTGACCCCTTCAGGTAGTAGGTTGAAACCTCGGAATGCGATTTAGCTAAAACTGTTCTGCTAATGCTGTTGTAGGAGCCATAAATATGCTGAAAGCAATTCACAAGTTCCCCTTTCCAAGCTCAGAACAGAGTGCTGTGCTAAAGAAGCCCAGCTCTTTCTTTCCCTAAAAGCCAGAATGTCTTGCAAAAGCCAAAAGCACATATTTGACAATATAATTTCATGGATCCCACCAATTCTGAGCCTAGAATCTCAGTGAGCTTTTCTGGAATCTATTTTTTTTTTTATCCCCTACTGAGAAAAATGTCTAATTTCTATCCCAAGCTGATGTTTTATTGTTATTTAAACTGCAAGTCTGTAAAGATTAAATCTGCCCCTATAAAATCTGTTCCCATCCTTACTCATCAGCTGACCCACTTTCCACAAACACAAGCCAGCCTTCAATGATAAAGTAATTTCTCAAGAGAACTTTCCAGAGAGGTTGTCTTTGGATCTATGATCAGAAGCTTCACTGACACACTCCTCCAGTGCACACCCAGGCCTTTATGCAGCATTGCTTCCTGTAGTGGTAGACCTGAAGGAAAAAGCACTTCCATGCCTGGATTTTTATACCTCTAAGACCAGCATTTCAGTTTCATTAGCATTTCAGTTGCATTTTTAAAAAAATAGTTTCAGTTCATACAGAGAGATTTTCCCACCACAACCCACAGGTCTGTCTCCAGATTAGCATTTTTCAAGTAGTTAATGGGAGTTGGTGCATAGTTGTGGTTATGGGGTTCGTGTGTATGGTTGTGATCAGGGCAGGACAATCAATGATTTCTTTTCCTACACCTGTTCCAGGATCACTCGTTCTCTTAGAAGACAGGTCTATGTCTTGCTTTGTGGGCTTTATTTAGGTTGTATTTTTCCTTGCATGGATTTTTTTTTTCTCCAAGGGCAAAGGGACACTGCTTAGACTTTCTTCTATTACAGCTTGTAAAAATCAAAATAAATAAATCATAGTCTTCTTTCATCCTAATTTCTGTTCTTTGCCCATTTACAGTTCTTGGTGACATGATGGATGCTAAGACTGTTGGAAAATGGCAAGGAAAACTTATGCTTCTGTTTAGCTGCTTGGATATCTCATTAAACTCGACAGAATTGTGACAAAACACTGATTTCTTGACAAGGAAACTTTTTTATGTGCTAGTCTTGTTGAAACTCTCATTTATAAAATATCCATAAATTGAGTAAAGCCAGGAGGAGTTTCTCCTGAGGTGTCTCTGATTGAAAACTGCACTGTCAGGACACCCAGATTTGCACCTCTCACTTCTCTGATCTCTCGTGTGTACCCTGATCATGACATAGAAGAAAGAGTCTTTTGTTGGAACCCTGGAACCTTTGATTTGAACCTTGGATGAGGAAAGACAGAGAGGGAACCATTCATAGATACCACATATCAAGAAGTCCTTTTCTCATTTCTATGAAAACTAAAAAAAAAAAATTAAAACTCAACAAACCCCAAACTGTTTAAACTTCCTTACTGTGTTGGAAAACAATTGTGAGTGACCTTGACTTTGACTCAAGAAGCAGGGAGCCCTCAGAGACAATTTCTTAATTTCTTCAGCCAGTCCTCCCCATATATTGACAGGGCTGCAAAAACTTTATTAGTCCATTATTGTGAATTCAGAGCTACTCAATTAATACATTTTATTCTAGCAAGATATGCTCTGCTTGTAGATGATTCTGGATGTTCAAGTATATGAAAGAGAAAAAGAAAGTAATCATGGTTCTCCCCACTCCCAACTTTGTAAACACTGGCGTTTATAAGAAAAAATAAAATATTTTACCAGTAAGAATAAATATCCATGTGGCAATTTGCAGTCAATGCCTAATGCTCAAAAACCAGCAGAAGGAAAGATTGTTTGAGAAAAGTAATTTTCCAAGTTCACCAATGTGAATAAGCAAGTTACTACTGCTTTCAATCAGGGCGAATATGAACCTGTCAAAATAACAAAGCCTTTCAGCTGTGGCAAATAAGGAAGGCAAAACAATAAAATGGGTAAAGCTTGATAGCCTTCACCTGCTTTTTTTTTTCCCTGAGAAACTTAAAGGAATGGAAAAAATGCAAATAAAATACGGTTCTGCTGTGGGCTAGGAGTGATGGAAGCATTAAAATAAGACCTTTCTTAGCAGCTGGCTGTACCAGAACTTGTGCCTTGATGTCTGTGACACCTCCTGGTCTGATTTCTGTCACAGAGGCTACAGGCAAACTGGATATGACACAGCAGATTTGGAATGTGAGACGTTCACTTTACAGCAGTAAAAGTGAAGATGAAAATGCCATGTATTGTATTTGTGGGGAAGTGCCCTGACGAAGGCAGGAATGATGAATCTGTCTCCATGTTCTCAGAAGGCCAATTTGTATTTTATAATACTATATTATATTGAAGAATGCTATACTATGCTAAAGAATCATAAAGGATACTCACAGAAGGCTAAAAAGATAATAATGCAAACTGGTGACTCTGGAGAGAGCCCCGACACAGCTTGGCCCTGATTGGCCAAAGAGTGAAAACAGCTCCCAGCAGAATCCAATGGAACAATCACCTGTGGGTGAACAATCTCCAAACACATTCCACATGAGCACAACACAGGAGAAGCAAATGAGATAAGAATTGTTTTCCTTTTCTCTGAGGCTCTCAGCTTCCCAGGCGAAAAACCCTGGGCAAAGGGATTTTTTCAGAGAATGTGAATACTGCAGCCATAGCGGGGCTTTAATGCAGTTTAAACCAGCCCTGTAAAAATGCAGTGGTAAACAAGGAACCTCATTATTCATCATTCTGTGCAACACAAGGAGCTGCTGCTCAGCCTAGAAACCTGCTAGGAGCACACAGATCTGCCTGTGCTCCTTCATGGCCCGTGTTTGCATGCTGTGTATTTCCTTAGCCTTGGAAGTAAACTGTGCAAGACAAAATCTCACCATGAAAATGAAAAAAACCAGCTATTTTCAAACTTTCATCAGCTATCTCAGCAGCTTGTAAAAGAGATCAGACATGCACTTGCTGATGGTGCTGCATTCTGATGGCACCGAGCTGGCAGGGTCAGTCCTGCTTTCTGCAACATGTACATTTGAATCTCTATTTGTTTTCCCATTTTTGTCAGAGCACTGTGACACACAAGCCAGGATTTTCAGTATGAACAGACGTGTGCATGCAGGTGTTTGTGTTCATGCAGTTCTGTGTGATTGCACCTGTTGCGTTAAGGTTTTTTGGGTTTGGGGTTTTTTTGCCTATAGAAACAAATCCCTACTTATCTGGGAAAATAAAGAAGCCAAAGTGCACAGTACTGCCTTCTGGTTTGATTATGTGCTACATAAGGAAGTTATTAAATAAGAATTTTCTTTCTATTAAAAAAGAAAACATCTCTGTTGTGGTTGTCTGATCCTCTGAGGGCTCCAGAGTTAGACTCTGCTTTGTGTCACCTCCTTCTGCCCCATCAGCAGTGACCACTCTGCTCCAGATTTCAGCTCAACACAAGAGTTGACTCCTCTGCAGCCCTGCTCCCCCCTCAATCTATTTGGTGGCCTCGTGATAAACATTATTCAATAAAATGGACAATGAAAGTTTGTATCTCCTCAAGGCAAGAGGAAAATTAAATAATGATGCAAAATAAAAGATTGAATAAATTATCCTGAGTTTTTCAAGGCACAGGACCATGGCTCCAATCATTGAAAGGTTGTATGGGAGACCTTCAGGCCAGATGGGATGTCCTAAAGCATCTCTGATGTACTAGAAACTTTGCATTTACATGCAATTCTCAGAATCTGCTGTTTGTACCACACCAAAGCATTCAGAATTAAGGTAAAAATATGTACACAATTTAATAAATTTGCATCAGTAGAAGTTATCTGAACAAGGACAAAACTTCTTTCTTTTTTGACACTTGCATTTGAAAACAGATATTTTGGCATTGCCACCAACTCCAGCAACATTTCAACTTAAATTGGCAAATTTATACAAAGTTGAAGGGATTATATAATCTAAAAATGAAACACTTGAAGTAACATAGATGACTTTGGTGACTGCAAATATTCCCAGTAATGTTGTTGATATTTTCACTTCTTGCAGTACCCATTTCCTCCTTCCTACTCCCAGCATTTTTTCCAGTTATAGCCAGATCTTGTCCGCATCTCTTCTTCCTGATGCTCATTTTTCAGCATGGTGAATGAGTGAGAAGCAGCTTTTTTACCCAGGTCTAGAATGAATTATGACCATTGTTACATCTGAAAATTAGGGAGCTTCCTCTGACTTCAGATTTCAGAGACTGCCTGTAAGAAAACCTAGGAGAAACAAAAGTATATAAATTAAAAGTTTCCAGTAAATTAATTAGCATGGTTCCATAAATTATACTGATGTTTGGGCTTTAGCTTTTTAAAGCTATTGTCTTTTATTGCTTTTCTAGATAAATGGTCAGTAGATAATTATCTTTATTTGTTAAAAAAAGCTCTTTTGTGCTCTAGAAATTGTTCTACCCTAGGATGAATGGGCAATTCAGAATCACATTAATATACTCACTCTTGTAAAGTTTCAGGCTGGGTTAAGGAGGGTATGAGAGAGGAGAGTCAGAAGTTTTTTGAGTGAGAGAAACTCGATAAAATTTCAGCCAACAGAAGTATGCCACAAAAATATGACTGATTTGCAATCTGATCCCAGAGCAAAGCACATAACTGCAGTTCCCTGAATTGAAAATACAAGCTGCTTCTATTTTACCGGGCAGTTATGAGGTAGAAGGAACCATCAAGGATGCTACAAAATAGAGTCTGGAACGTTTAAGTCATATAAGCCAGAGACACAACTGCAAGGAAGTGACTTCTATGGTGTTTTGGAAGACTTATTTTATCTTTTTTATAACATACTGAAATTATAGTTTGTCCCTTCCCTGCATCTATGGATAAGATGATACATTTTACATTTCTGTGGCTGGGACTTAAAAAAAAAGCAAACAAATCTCTTAAGAAAATAAGATCATGTCATTACTGTTAAATACCTTTTGAGATTTCTATATACTTTATTAAAAAGAAACTTGTGCAAAATTATTACAAAACTCTACTTCTTACTAGTACATTGGCTTTGTGCAAATTTCATGCAAATTTCTACTCAAAAATTTAATTCTCATATTTCCTGATACCAGCTCACCTTTTCCAGTAAAAAAAAACAAAAAAAGGAAGTGAGATTAGCATTTTTGTCTTTGATTACTATCACTAGCAAATAATAGACCCAGTTCAGGCACATAGTTAGAGGCAAATTTTGCCCTAGAGAATTTGCCATCTGTTCAGGCAAGTCTGACAAAGCATAGGAGGAACAGGGTACTGATCTCCTGGTGTTGTTAGAAAAAACATAAAAGGGTAAAAGATGCTCCCAAAGGAAATGAAGGGCAAAGAAAGAAATGTATTTCCTAAACTGTCTTCCAGAACCAAAACACAAAATATTCTCTCTACCTGTCTTGATATGTGGGATGAAGCTATAGGGAATATTTATGTTGATGGTGATGGTAATGTTGATGATAACACCTAGTTTTAAAAACACAATTACAAATTTTGACCTCTGGGGTTAAGGGTAGAATGGATGAAGGAGTGATGACACTTTGGAACAGATTTTATCTAAAGATATAAGTCAATCTCAGCTAGGGGGCTGAGCTGAATTTCAAAATGTGACAGAATTAGCAGCAATGACCATCAGATTTTCAAAATCTGGGACACTGGCTATTGATCAGCAGGCACATACTGCTCCTTACAAAATGGAAGAAAAAGGAATTCACCAAGTATAGACCAATTAAGCTGACCTCAATAATATGTTAGAGATATAGAACACATTTTCAAGTGAAAAATTAGTGGAAGACATAAAGCTAAAAGGATTATTGGATAAAATGGAACTTGAATTTACCAAGTTTTGACCAAGCCAAACTAACTCAGTCTGTTTTTATTCTTGTAACAGAAGTTATATTCTGCAGACAGGCAGTGCTCTGTTTCTCATCCCTTTGGACTTGAGGAAAGCATTTTATGTAATGAGCCTCTTGGAGAATTTTCACCAAAACAGAGATGGAATAGTTAAAAAGCTGCCAGGTCCAAAAGATCCCCTTAAAAGGCATATGGGGATGGATTGTATGATAGGGAAACCTTCCTGCCTGGAAGCACTCTTCAGATGCACTTTTTGAGGATCAGTACTGGGACCAATTTTACTTGGTATTTTCATCAGTGACCCTGACACAAAAATAAAGTAGGAAATTGATCACTTGGTTTGGCAGCAAGTAAGGATGTGATGTCAATAAACTGAGGGGAAAAATGTCAGACAGGAAGAAACTGACCTGCTCAACTACTGGGATAATAGAAATTAAGAAAGTGTAGTCAGAAATGTGTCAAGAAATGTACATCTCCTGAGAAAAATTATTGCAAGATCCTGAGAGGTTATTAATGGGACATGATAGAAGATGAGAAGAACAGGAAGCTATAAAAATATTGATAGAATCCTACTTTTTTTTTCTTTTTTTTTTAACTCTTGAGATAAGGAATTATTCATTCTGCTATATGTGACTGTGGTGAACTGCCAATAAGCACACAAAACACAGTTCTGGTCAGGTTATTTGTGAAAAAAGAGGCAGCATAACAGCAACAGAAGCAAGAAGATAATTGGGAAGAAAAGATTTACTGTACCACAGGGATTTGGAGAAATATTTACTACACCGCTGTTTTACCAAAATGAAGATAAAGAGAAGACAGGATTGCCCTTTGTAAATGATCTTACACAAGTGATCTTTCCTTAGGGGAGGACAGATAGGAGGTGACGCAGGGGAAAAAGTTGAAATAAACCACAGAATCATAGAATGTGAAGGGCTTGGAATGGACCTTAAGGATCAACTAGTTCCCTCCTATGGGAAGGGACGCTTCCTAGCAAGGAGGTTGGTCAGGGCTTTATTCACCCTTGCTTTGACTGGGGCATCCACAACCTCCCTGGACAACCTGTTCCAATGTGTCAACACCCTCAGAGGAAAAAATTTGTTCCTAATATCTGACTTAAATTTCCCTCTTCCAATTTGTACCTATTACTCTTTGTTTTATGACCTAAATGACCCTAAGAAATCTAGGCTGGAGATGAGGAGAACAATTCCAAGGATGTGAAGTGAGATCATGAGGTGGTTTCTCAGAAGCAGTGGGAGGATTTTCACTGTGTGAAAGAAGGAGAGGAAATCTCTCTCCCTTTGGAAGACAACAGGATAAGCCACGTACCTGCCCTGTGCCTGGGACAGGACACCTGGCACACCAGGCATGGACAGGGAAAGAAGGGAGCTGCTGTCAGTGCAGGACAGGATCCCAACCCATTCCATGTGTACCAGGGGAGACCTCAGCCTCAGCTCCTGTGGTACAAAAAGGGGCTGGGGAGAGAAAGTTGAAAAATTCAAATGTAGCCTTGAGAATCCCTGAGCCATCTCTGCTGGCACTCAACAGAGGGAATGCTCGCAGCTCCTGCCCTGTCCTCTGATTGTGATTCCAACATCCCTGCAGGAGGGACCACTCAGAGTCCTGTTCATCCAGCCAGGGACTTCCCAGAGCTTACAGCTATCTAAACCATGACTTTTTGCACTAAATTCTTGCTCATTTGGCTGGATTGGGCACATTTCACTCCAAGTGGATCCAGTGAAGAGCAGGCCAGGACAGGCTTAAACCTTTGGTGATTGCTTCTGAAAAACAGACACTGATTTCCTGAATGAGACCTTAAATGGAAGCAGGCTGTTTAAGTTGAATCCTCTCATAGGAAGCTTATTACTATCAAGAAAATTTTTTCTCAGCACTATTTTATTGGATTTTTAAAAACCAATCACAAGAAAACAGCAATACCCCAAAATTTAGATCTCTGTGAAAATGGCTGTGCTGAATGCTTCTCTGACACATTTAGCACCTCTCTAATAATGTTTTTTATAATTGTTTCAGAATGAAAATGTACACCATAACAACCTGAAAATGGCTCATGCATATTCATACTTTCCATGTGTTAACTGCTGGGGAATGTTCTCAGATTGCTTCACTTTATAAATTGTTACTTATTTACCACACCAGTTGGCGACTCTGGGGTGGCATATGTGAAACGAATTTGCAGTTTCTATTACAGCTAGTTGCAATTTTCCAATGAAACACTTTTTAAATTAAGAGGAAAAACAACAAAAAAGAATCACCCTGACCCAATAATCTGTTCGGCAATGCTTTGTAGAACAGTATTTGTTCAGATGATCTGATGAAACATGGACAGGGTTTTATGAGGAGCATTTTCCAAATATGCAGGAAGATCACATGGGTGATTTCTGGGTGCTCCAGAGCAGCTCCCCCATGGGAGTAGATCCCACATGGCTCTAATCTGGCAAAATCCCTGAAACTGAGTTTGGGAATTCCACCTCTTGTCAAAGCTCACCTCCTGGCTCCATAGCAATAACCTCCTGGTGATTCTCTCTTGCTTTACTCTCAAACCTCCCAAAATCTGAGCTACTGGGTCAGCAGCCAAGACCTTGCAGCTCTGGCTGCAAACAAAATATGCAAAACTGATAATGATATATATATCTCATTAGAGAAAATAAAGTCTTTCTAAAAAGCCCACAGTAATTCCCTACTTCTAAAAGCAGATCTGGTTGGGAAAAACTTTATTCTCTTTCATACATGAATAAAAATATTTCCTTTCAGCTTTACCATATTTATTTTGTTCTAAAATAATTAAAAATCATTAATGTTTCCCCAAAGCGGACTCTAAATTTGAAACACAATCATAAAACAAGCTGCTGCAAATTTCTTTTAAGAGCCTGAAAATCTGAAATATGAAAGAATCAGATTCCTTGATTCCCTCTTTGGCCAGGTGGTATAGAACTGATTTCATAGCAGGAAAGGCAGATTCTTTGAGGATCCAAACCCCTTTGAAAAGAATGGGAAAACTACCAAATTTTAAACATGGCCCTCTTTTAGCAGAGCTGGTTTTATAAATATGTGTACACAGACAAAGATCAAGAGAAAAACTGTGCACAGAATGTAATGGGATGGACTATGGAGTAGGTGGTGTTTAAAGTGTCTCCTATGCAGTCTCTTAATGTGCTGTGTCTCTTGCTGTGCAGAATATTCAGCACATAAAAAATAAACTTTCTTCCCTTTTTTGTTCAGATGTTTGCAGGTCACCTTTCCATTTGCTGGGAGAACCGAAACTTTCTCTTTTTCTCCAGTCATGTTCCATCTATCACACTGTACATTGAGAGAGGCGGGAGCAGATGTGTCAGACACAGAAAATGAGAGACAGAACAAAGAGAAATAGGCCCCTGAAGGAAAGAAAGAGAGAGGTTCCGAAAGCAGAAACAAGAAGTGAGAGAGATAAGGGACCCTAAAATAGACATAAATCAACAGAAAATCAAGCCCCTTGAAACAAAAGATAAAAAATCCCCCTAAAGAGAGAAAGGAAGCAGGCGACATCTGTCCATCAGAAGGACGTGTCTCCAAGAATTTTAATATCATTCCAGCCACAAGATGAGAATTCATCTGTACCATTAATGAACATCTCACCAATTAGCCATTTCAAGTACAATGTTTAACATAGATTACAGGGTGAACACACTCTCCTCCAGCTCATCAGCCCTGTGGTTCTACACCCACCTTGGAAAAGAGAAATAATCAATATGAGGTGCATAAACACCTAGTAAAGAGTTGATTGGAAGAACAGGTTTTGGTTGCAAATAATATTTGATTTACATCTAAAAAGCATTTTAGCACAGCCCTTCAGATATTCTGCGGTCTGCTGTAATTTCATCTATGACAGATTGCAAGGTTTGCCCTAAAATAACAAGGAGCAATTGAATGAATCCAAACTCAGCTGAATGGGTCATCTACGGCTGCTGGAAGTGAAAAGAGCAAAGGGATGATGACAATGCACTAAAACAGATGCCTTTTTTATTCAGCCAGATATCCAAGATCATCTGTTGTTTAACCACATGCAGAGCTGAAGCTGGAAAGTGGAGTAAGCTTTGGGAGACTGCTGCTCCTTTGTTCAGAACCCATTCCAGCTGAAGACTGTCACCAAAGTTTTACAGGTCCCTGAGATAGTTAAATGTGCTCCTCCTTCTCCTTTTTCCTTGTATTTTCATCCAGCTTTAACTTTCTCATGGTTAACTTGGGGTTGATTTTTTTGCACTCAGCCACACCATTTGCTTAGATAGCTATTCCCAGAACAGAAGTGGAGGATAGCAAAGGGAAATGACCTGGATATCCTTAGTTTTAGGTCATACCTAAAGTCAGCTTGTTAAATGGCAGATGACAGAGGACACCTGAAAGATAAAGATGTGTCATTAGGCAGTGCTGAAGAACAGCTGAGGGTAAAAAAAGCAAAAAAGATATTTAAAAGCAGAATTAGAACTGGACCTTTATCTTTTCATGTGTTTGGTTTTTTTTTAACTCAATCTTCCTTCTTTGGAAGGTATCTTCTTGTGCATGTTACATTACAAAATATATTCTTGACAGAGGCTGGACACAGAAGCTACAGAATTGTTGAAATGATTGAAAGAATGGCTCAAGCAATGGTTGGCAGCATTGACAGGCAGCTCTAAGCAAATGTGTATTTACTAAATGTCAGTTATAAGCACATTATAAGCCATGGAAAAGATGAAAGAATTACCATGGCATTGAAGCGAAATATTTATATATTTATTTACTGTAAAATTCCTGAATGTCCTTGAATGAATAGAAACTCAGACTTTATAGTCTCTCAGATGTTACATGCCAGGCTTTGGTAGAGGAAAGAGGAAGGAGAATAAAGGTCACTTTCAACCTGCTTTTATTCATAACATTCAGCTTGAAGAACTGGCTGATCTGGCTAAGATGGGTTGTTAAATGGATTGGCCTAGGGCAAGAAAATGAAAGTAAGTAAGTGTACTCTGAAAGTTTTGGGAACTTGGATCGGGGATTATTCCATCTGTTTAACTCCAGGACAGACACAATGTGGTTGATGAATGATGGAAGTGCTTTTTATCACTGTGGTGTTAATGACATAATGAAGGTCTTTAAAGAGTACAAATGTGGTATTCTCTAAATCTGCTCCTATACATTTTCCTTCATTTATCAATTATTAAGGGCATTTTCGCCTCCTGTTCTAGAAATTGCTGCAGAGTTACTGCATTGATTTAGGAGGGCTTTTAGCTGCTTTGATGTCTATTATATTTTACCATATTGGTGAGCGGGGTTTATTTCATCACGTATTCTTTTTAAAAGGTTTCAATATTGATAAAATCTGGGCAGAGAGGTATGTAATAAATTTTCTTATTTTAATAGGATTATTTCAGAGAACAAAGTGTGAGAAAAAGACTTGTACTAGACATACTTGATAGTCAGTTTAACCCTTTTGAGGATATAACTCCTTGCAATCTGTTTAGCAGACAAGGGTGAGAGAAGACCCTTACCCCCACATCCTTCAAAAAAGATTTCCGTTTGTTCCATCTTTAGGCTGTTAAAAGCAATTTGCTGAGAATTTTAGCAATCGGAAAATCTTAATCCTTTGCAATTAATCCTTCCTAAAATAAAAATAAAGTAAGAGAGATGGGTTATTTCCTAATCACTAAAGATTATTTTTCCTTTCTCTTGATCTTGCCTTTTAATTCCCACTTTCATTTACTTAATCTTGCATTTTTCTTTCTTCTTTCAGCATTTCCTAGGCAATACTTAATAACAGATGATACACCAGTCTGAAATGTGCTACAAAAGACAGACTATATTTGGAGGTTAAAAGAAGATATGAAAAAATGGTTGTACTACTTTTTATAGCCAGATGAAAAGAACGCGATGCAGTTGCTGACACAGTTGCCTGGTGCTATTAGGGAGAGTCTTGAGTGCCTTTCAGGACACACCTGCTCTCCATCTGTGCCCTGACAGCCCATCCTGGTGTTTTGGATAATTTAGGGCATCTCAAGTGGCACTGGGAAGAAGAGAACTCAGCCCAAAGGTGGCATTTTATTCTGAGTTAGAAGCAAAACACAAATATTTAGAAAATGGGCTTCATGTCCCTTCTCTCATCAGTCAGTAGAGAATTGGCAAGATTCAGGAAATCTGGAGTCCAAGGAGGTGCTCAGGTGATGAACTGTGAATTTCCACCCAGGGTAAGAGAAACCTCTAAAACTTCTTTAATTCTCTTCTGTGAAACTCACTGGCAATAAAAGGAGCTTAGACACCCACCTTGGGATGTAGGCACTGACATTTCAGTGACTACAATCTCGAGCTGAGTACCAGTCACAAATTCCCACATTTTATAGCAAGGTATGAACTATTTAAGCACCAGTGTAGACAACAAATTTAAGTTCTTATTTCTATAGAATTTGGACCAAGATAATTCCAGTGACTTTCCTGTCTCATCTGTGCTGTCCTCTCCACAAGCACAGAGATAAGAAGGCACCCAGATAACTGTGGACTAACTCTGAGAGTGTCACTTTCTTGATTAAATATCAATGTCACATTTTGCCCATTGATTGGATTATGGCATGTCCTACTTGGAGACCAAAGTGCAGAAACTGGTTGTCCTTAGAAAGCCAGGTCTTCTGTTCCTCAGGTATCACAATGTATGCTCTTGCCTCACCTATCACCCAAACAGAATATTTTGTCTTGTAGTATATAATAAAGAGAATATTGTTCTGTGTTTCCTTCCTCTTTTTAACATTAAAATGAATAGATGAATGCAAGCCTTACTTAGTAACCAACAGACATTGGCATTTTGAGCTACCAATTTTTAGAATTAAGATAAAATCTAACTGGGCATAAAGAAATATTTCAAGCTGCAAAACTTATTTTGTGTTATTCTCTCACAAAATGCCAAGGAACAAGAAAAGAAATCTAGAATATAAATGTACAGTTATCTCCTTCTCTCTTATGCTCATTACATCCTTCTTTCTTCAGACTATTTCAAGTCTCATCATAAAATGAAAAATGAATCTTCTCTTTATGACTCTCAAACTTGATATGATCAAAACTAAAGCTTTTCTCATGCTAGAGGAATCTCACTGAACATAACAGAAAGCATGTGAAGTTACACTAGGAAAAGCAGGCAAACATACAAACACTTCCCCAGGCCACTTTCTGTCACTTTACAGAACAAAAAAAATTATTTTAAAAAACTCAGAAATGTGCATCGTGAACTTCAATGGATGCAAGTAGCTAAAAGAAAAATTAATTAAAAAGAGATTTCAGATCATATACTGTGGAAGCAGGATGCAAGTGGTAATACAGTCCAACATATCATGGATAGAACAAAGAGAAGAAAACTGGAAATCAAGAAAAGCCAGAAGAGGATGTAGAAAAAGAAAGGGAAAGGGCAGGAAAGGGATCTTAAGCACAACTCAGGCACTTAACCTTAAGAGCATCATTCTATAGCCTGACATTCTTCGGGCACATGACAACTTCCCTAGAGCCACCTGCATCTCTTTCCAGAGTGGAGTAAATCCAAATCAGTCTTCTGTGTGCATTCAACTGAATTTACAGAGCCCCTTGAACAAACTGATCCAACCACTGCAAAGGACAAAATTTTAGAGATATGTTGAGAGAGAGAGCTTTTTCTTACATGTGATGTTTCTTTAGATAGGAGAACCATACATTCAATGGCCACGGCTCTGTCCACTACTTTGGGATCATGGAGCATGTGTTTCCCTGGTGCCCAGGGTCAGTCAGTCCATCCCAGGGTCAGTCAGTCCATCCTAGGGTCAGTCTCAGTGCATCCCAGGGTCAGTCAGTCCTTCCTAGGAGTCAGTCAGTCCCAGTCAGTCCACCCCAGGGTCAGTCAGTCCAAGCCAGGTCCATCTGTCACTGCCAGGAGCAGTCCCACTGCCCTTTGTGGAGCTGTTCCCTGGAGGGCTGCGGTGACAGCAGGGCCCATCAGCTCCTTCCCCACCCTCTGCTCACCAATGTCACCCTGTGGGACACAATGACATTCCTTTAGGAGAACCTGGCCTGTCCTCCCTGTCCTGATTTCCTGCCCAGAGCCGCCCAGGGGTCCCCCATGGCTGTGTCCTTCCCCTGGGATCGGAGCAGGCCCGGGCCTAGGCCGGACAGAGCCTCCGTCATGCTGGGGTCAGGGCCCAGCGGTGTCACCCCCAGGATCCACCAGTGTCACCTCCTGGGGATCATCCCGTGTCATCCCTGGGCTGCAGGTGAGCAGGACAAGGGGGCTGAAGGGATGGGGAGGCTGAAAGGACTGGGGGGGTTGAGGGGCAAGAAAGACATGGAGGGGCTGGACTGTGTCCAGAGAAGGGAGCAGAGCTGAGGAAGGGGCTGGAACACCAGAAGGGGCTGGGGGGATGTCAGAACCCAGGACATTCCTCTGGCTGTCCTGGAGGACTCGAGACCTTGGCAGGGAGCTCAGAGACCTTGGCATGGAGTCAAAAACACCTGTGCCTTTGATTTTAACCTATGGAAACAATTACCAACTTTGTGCAAAGAATTACAAGCCACAAGGGTTTGAATAGAATGATAGCAAATTCATCACAGGGTGAAAAACTAGAATTTTTGGGGTTTATAGAATGGGAGTTCAAGAGGAAGGATGGAGGAGTCTGGGCATGTCCTCTCTTTCTCCTTCTTCTTGTTCTCCATCTTCTGCTGTGATGGAGACAGTTCTGG
>LTAT01000006.1:66565402-66586093 GCA_003286495.1 Chlorodrepanis virens | reverse complement strand
TTTTTTTTTGTTTTTTTTTTTTTTTTTTGGTTAAAAACAAAAAAAAACCAAAAAAACCAAAAAAAAACCAAAAAAAAAAACTAAAAAATGTTTCCAACTTACTGAGGAAAAATTAACTCCACCTGAGCCAAAACCAGTGCACTGAGCAACAGGTTTTGAGTTTTTTTCTGTGGTAGTAAAGAAACAAAATTCAGGTGCCAAATTCTGCTAGCTAGTTCCAATAATAGTATAAAAGGTCATTTTTCCAAATGGAAAGTGGGTGTAAACCCAGGCTTTCAAGATTATGTGCTGTGTCATTATTAAGAAAAATCTCATTGCATTAAGAAGCAGCCATTGCTTTTAAAAAGACAGAGACACTGTTTTGTTAGAACAAAACAAACCCTTATGACAAAGCAGCATGAACTACATGTGAAAATAAAGTTTGTAGTTCAAACTGAGATTTCTCTGGCTCCTGCTTCCGCCCGCAGCCATCTCACTGAGGTCTGACAGGTATTTGAATGGTTGCCAAGCCCCTGGGTTAATTCAGTGCAGGAGGAACAGTGAGATTAAATTATTTCTGTAAGTGAAATTCTGAAAAATTAATTGGAAAGGTAACTCATAGAATTTTTAAGGAACCTTCCCTGTCAGACCATCCAGGAGCCACCCTGGCAGTTACACCCACACCACCTACAGCAGCAGCAGGCAGTTCCAGTGCCTGGCTTTGGTCCCTGCACACACCCCACACTCACGTGGTCGAATCCGGTTTCCTTATCAGCTCAGCCCAGGTTTCCCACAGCAGTCACAGAAGTGCAGATCCTACAAATTCAATCTTGGTGCAATAACAAAACAACAGCTTGAGCTGGGTGCCTCCAGGGGGTGAACCAAGGAAGCCCTGGGCTTTTATACCCTCACAGACTTGGTAGGGGGAAAGTCTGGAGCTTTTGAATCACTTTCCTGGGCCACAGATCCCTGTGCCCTATGTCATGCCAAGGGCCAGCAGTTCATGAGCTCTTGCCTGTGTCTCCTGCCACCCAGAGCTCAACCTGCAGCTGGAACTGCAGCTGCACCCTGAGCTACCTGCACAGAATGTGCTCTGCTGCAGAATCACAGACTGGTTTGGGCTGGAAGGGCCCTTAAATGTCTTGTTCCAAATTTCCTGCCATGGGCATGGACACCTACTAGACCAGGTTGCTCAGAGCCCCAGCCAATCTGACCTTGAACATTTCCACATATGAAGCCTCCACAGCTGTGCCAGGGCCTCACCACCCTCTCAGCAAATATCTTTTTCCTAATATCCAATCTAAACCTATTCTCAATTTGAAACCATTCTCCATTCTCCTGTCACTACAGGCTCTAGTAAATATTCTTTCCCCATCTTTCCTGTAAGTGCCCACACTCCTGGACCAACCAGACACCTTCTACATGTTGTGACTCCCTAACTAACCTCAGTCCCCCACCCACCCTCACCCCCCCATTCCTAGCCACATAATTTTATCTTTCAACCATTTGTTCTGCCTCTAGCACCTGTCAGACCTTTTACTGAATTAATGTAACTCACTGAAAAGACAGAAAAATAGCCAGTATTTCACTGAGCTTGTATTCCTCCCTTTCACTGAGGTATATTACTTCAGAAAAGTCTCTTCAGAACATCCAGGCTGAGCAGTGGGAAAGCAGATGAAGGGGGACAGCAAAGATGAGAGTGTGGAGGAAGATATTGCCTTCTGGAAAAGAAAGCACAGCTTATTAATTTGTCTCACCATGTCTTGGGAAGTCATGTCCTTAGACTCAATTTGTTCCTGACAATACAAGGAAAGCAGCAGAAGTGCAGAGCCAGGAACAGCAGAGAGGAGAACAGACTCGCTCTTCATGCTGGTCTATGTTTTGCAAAACACCACTCTCAGAGGCAGGAAAATGGCTGGGCAGAGTGAAACATCTGTCATATCAGAGGGAAACATTAGTCATATCAAAGTTTGCTGTACAGTCTTTCTGGTTGCCCAGATTTCATAACAGTCTCTGAACATGCTGCCACTCACTCTTTTTTTTGCTGCCTTCTTGACTGAACTTCTCTTTGGCCCAGACACCCCAGGAACTTCTTGCTTATAGCCAAGCAAGACTAATGACAGCATTTTCCTGCTTCATTCCACCTACAGATGTAGGCTTCACTCTACATATTTGATTTTAGACCTGTCCTAGACAGTGAGCCCATTTACATCCCCCAAGCTTAGGTGTCCCCAGCAATCAGATGCTCAGCAGCTCTGTGTGGGTCCCCAGTGGATTTTAAGGTGGCATCTTGGCAGTTGGCATATTGCCTCAATCCAGATACCCCAGCTGGATATCAGACTTAAATTTCTCTGGGATCCAGCCTCCACAATTAGTGAGCAGAGTTAGTCTTTCTGTGACCTATGTGTAAGTTAGAAGCTGTGTCCTAGGATCACAGAATCCTGGGGACATCAAACCTCCCCTAACAATGTAGGGGGAGAGTCACAGAATCACACAGTACTAAAATCTTAGAATTATAGAATATTTTGGGCTGGAAGGGACCTCAAAGATCATCTAGTTCCAGCCCCTCTCCCATGGGTAAGAACACCTTCCCCTAGGCCAGGTGGCTCATATTTCCTGTATTTTTTTCCTTCTACAGAAGATATTGTCTACATTTTCATGCTCAGTTTTCCTGGCACCCTTTTTTTATTATTTATTTTTTAAATGGCACTTTACTATTACTCTGTTCCCTCCTGAAGCGCTTCACAATAGGTTCTTAGAGCTCTTCACTGGAAGAAATATCAGACTGCAGCTTTTTATTCTTTAAAACTGACTAAAAACCTGCAACTCTGTCCAAGGCAGGTAAATATTCCTCAGGAGAGTAAGTTTCCCAGTATTTTGACTCACACAGAGATGATATGACATGCTGTATTTTGAAGCAAGCCTTTCTTCCCCTCCTGCTGTGATATAAGAAGCTGTTTTGTGAATCTCATTGCTTACACTGGAAAGATCAGGGCAGAGACAAAGGGAAGCAGCAAGTTCCCTGGCTGCAGCATCAGTCCTCTGGTAAAGTGAGTTTTCAACTAAAAATATCTGTGGTATTTTGAACTAGAAGGACTCTCTGTGAAGAAAGCTTGAAATTACTATTCTCACCTCTTCTGCTAGGTGTTTGCTGCTCAGGAGAGAGTTTCTCACATGAGATCATCACCATGGTAGTTGTAACAACCTGGTCAGCAGGGACTGGGAGGTTAATACTTAAACAGAGCCCATTCTTTTCCTGCAGAGTCTGCTGTGTAACTGTTTTTAAGTTTGTTCCTCAAAGAATGTGCAGTGGCAGCCCAGAAAGCCAAACGTGTCCTGATTTGCATCCACAGCAGGGTGGGCAGGTGGAGGGAGGGGATTCTGCCTCTCTGCTCTGCTCAGGTGACACCCCACCTGCAGACCTGGGTCAACATCTGGGCCTCCAATATAAGGAGGGTGTGGAGCTGTTGGAGCAGGTCCAGAGGAGGCCACAGAGGTGCTGAGATGCTCTGGAGTCAGGCTGAGAGAGCTGGGGATGTTCAGCCTGGAGAGGAGAAGGTTCCAGGGACCTCCAGCACCTTCCAGCGCCTAAAAGGGGCTACAAGAGAGCTAGAGAGGGACTTTGGGCAAGGGCATGGAGTGACAGGACAAGAGGGAATGGCTTTACACTGACAGAGGGCAGGGTTAGATTGGAGATTAAAAATAAATTCTTCACTGTGAGGGTGGTGAGGCACTGGGACAAGTTGTCCAAAGAAGTTGTGGCTGCCCTATTCCTGCCAGTGTCCAAGGCCAGGTTGGATGGGGCTCTGAGCAACCTGGGATGGTGAAAGGTGTCCCTGCCCATGGCAGGAGGTTAGAACAAGCTGAGCTTCAAAGTTCTTTCAACACAAACCAGTCTGTGATTCCATAAGGTTTTGATTCTATGTGTTTATGATTCTGTATGTTTAGGATTCTATTATTTTATGATTCCATGATTCTTTGATATAGTTGCCCATATTGTTTAGGGAAGTTTGATATTCCCAGAAATCCCTTCCAGATCTTAAAATCTCTTGTGCCAGTAAAAAAATTGGCTATAATGTCTTTTTTGTAAAAATGAGGCTGCAAGAAAGCTTTGCACTTCTGCCTTCACAAATCAAGGATCAACAAGGGGCCTGATTTTTTCTGTCTCACTTTGCACTAAAGTTTCTTTAAGTGTCCTCTTTAGGTTTGATCTTGGCTTAGTCAGCTGTAGGCCCACAGAAAAAAAAAAAAAGAAAAAAAAAAAAAGGGAGCAGAAGGGGTGAAGGAAAGCAAATCCTTATGCCAAACTAGTTTTCTCAAAATTTGCACAAGCATTAATCAGCACATTGCTGCAAAACAGAACAAATAAGAGCATCATGTTCTTTTGAAAGACCAGTTTAAAGGGTTTTGATCTGACTCAGACAAATACATCCCTCAGGGACATCTTTGATTTCCACATTGTTCTCCTGATCACTCAGTGTGTTCCCAGAATGAGAACTTTCACTGTTTGTCTTCTTTTTCTTACTGGGCATGGTACTTAGGCAGAAAATCTGTCAGAAAGGAATAGCTGCATATAAATGTTATTCTAAGTATGGTTTCTGATACTATAGCTCAGCATGTTTGGAATATTGATCACAGCGCTTAAATTTGCAATTGAAATGATAATTTCTTTTTTCCATTGATTCTTTGACTAATGTTATGCAAAATACAGCCTAGGATTGGCATAAGGGCAATAAAAACTGCACAGAAAAATCTGTACTGAGCTAATTGTTAGACATATGGTCACATGCCATGGAAGGGGGCAGGCAATATGAACAAGGAGTGAACAGGGACATTGAGCATCTTCATAAAGATGGAGCTTTCATCACTGCTGCTACTTGCATTTTCATTCTTTTCTTCTCTCCTTAATTTCCCCTGAAACTTTTCTTTCTTTTCCCAAGTTAGAGAGGCATTTACATTCTCTCACAGTGGTGCAGGGAACTGCTGACTCCAACACAGAGAAAACTGGAGTAAAAGGAGTAAGAAATGTGACCCTTGAGATTTGGGATATAATTTTTATGGTACACCAACAAAATACAGATGTTAAATTCAAGGAGACCACATGCAATAACAGCAGGGTCAGTGGTGTGATATGATCATCATGAATTGTTTGCCCTTGCAGCTGGTTAAAAGTTGGATTTATCCATGGTTTCTTCAGTCTAGGAAGTTTCTCTGGAAGGGTTTCTTTGTTTCTTCTTTCTTTATTTTCTTTCTCTACAAATGTAG
Source organism: Chlorodrepanis virens (assembly GCA_003286495.1). Lineage (NCBI taxonomy): Eukaryota > Metazoa > Chordata > Aves > Passeriformes > Fringillidae > Chlorodrepanis > Chlorodrepanis virens. The sequence goes on along the minus strand of LTAT01000006.1, from coordinate 66,580,849 downwards.
TCCTTTTAGTCTCTTGCCAAGAGAAGTTGTGGCTGCCCCTGGATCCCTGGAAGTGTTCCTGGCCAGGTTGCAGGGGGCACCCTGGTCTAGTGAAGGGTGTCCCTTAGCAAGGGGGTGGAACAAGATGGTCTCTCAGGTCCCTTCTAACCCCAACAGTTACATGATTTCTATCATTCTGTGATCTTGGGTGCACATAAAAAACTTACCTCTTTCTATTTAGCATGAATCAAGCTCACAGTCAGTGCAGCTTATTTTTTACTTCTGCATTTCCCAGAATGTTCTCAGTCCTTGTTTGCCCTAATGTAAAAAAGCAGCACTTTCTGATCTGAGTGCTTATTCAGAGGTGAAATGTATTGGTGATCAATGTGCTCCAGCCTTCTCCAGTCAATATCTGAGCTGTGGGTCACTCTGTCAGAACCTTTTCATCATTCTTCACAAAATGAATTTTTCTCAGATTGCTTTCCCCATCCTACTCCTCAGTTTCTTTATTGCATCATTAACCAAATCTTATTCACTTAATGCACTGATCCTCCACACCAGTGTTTTTTAGTTCCCTTCACAACTGCTTATCTCTGTCCCGTTATAAATTATTTCAGAGCATACATTAATTGTTTCTTTCCATAGCAGATATAAAAGGATATTTGAAATACTCTTCACCGAAAAGATGGAGAGGATTTTTCATTCTTTGTTTTCCTCCATTTTCTTAATTAAAAGAAAACAAGCCTTTACAATTGACAAATATGTACAAAGATTTCCTTATATAGCAGAAAAAAAAAAAAAATACTTCAAAATCACTTTTGAAAACCTGCCATGTTTTGCTAGTGATTGATATAGTACTATAAATACCTGAAAATTAATTGATATTGCTAATTTTTAAGACAGTAAGGTATCTGTAATATTTTCCAATATTTTTTAGTAACAGGAGGCTTCATTATATTATTTAGGTTATTACAGCAAACACTGCAAGCACATTTAGTCATTATTGATGTTCCACTCATACCTGTCAAAGGACTAGAATTTCATTACTCCCCTCATTTTTCCTAACTACCTTAATCTTTTCTTTAGCTCCATTATTTCCCCAGGTGACCTCACTCTGGGAAACATCAAGGAACATGAGAGCAATAGAGAATTGATCATCTACAATTTCTTGTTGATCCTCTGTTTTGTCAACACCATCTCTTCCCACTGAGGGAAATAATCATCAGCCTGGTGTAGTAGGAGGCCTGGATGAAGCTGGAAATATGAGTGGTAGAAGGAGGCACCAATAAAGTAAATAACTGGCTAAATTTGAACCATTTCCCGTTGACTAAGTTTTTATCTTGGATAAAAATCTACTGATGAGAACTAACTCCTAGCTGCCAGGTCTGTCAGGATGATAACATGGGATACAGTGCAATAATTTAATGATTTAAATTTAGCTTGCTGAAGCCAAAACCATCTGGTACAAAGGACACTTTGGCAGATTGAGTACAGTGAGAACACTGCTCTTCTTGCTGTTATGGTCTGATAACAAAGGAAAAATACACAACCAAAGCCATTAAAAAATCATTTGCAGTCAATCTCCCAACCAAGTTTGAATAATAAGAGGCAGAGCACTAATTATAATTGTATGGAGTTTCCCAGCAGAGACATTGCAAACCAATTGCCACTTGTCTGCTCTCAAGTATTTTCTGTAAATGCATTCATTTGTGGCATCTTTTCATTTATGTGACAATATTATTACATTTTGTTTTCTCTGGCAATTGTTTTATTGCCATCTGGGAGTCATTAGCGAAACACTTTAGAGAAAGTGAGGACATCTCTGAATATGCCCCTGATTTTAGGTCTGGGTTGAAATGGACTCTTAATAAAATAAAATTGTGCATTTTGGGAATATAGACAATCTTAAGATGCTCATTTCATAGGTAGGACTGGAACAGAAAATGAGACAAGACTGCATACACAATACAAAGTTATTAAAACTGGAAGCAATATTACATTTTCATCCTCAACAGGGATATTTTAAAAGGTAAATTTGTTTATTCTAGAATTATCTCTTTATAGAACTGAGGATTTTTCATTATTGCTTTTGTGGACAGCTGGGGCAGGGCTGCTTGACCAGATCCACTCCAAAGCCATTTTTCAGTCTGTCTGATTTCCCAAAAAATGGTCCCTGACATGGGCAGAATACTTTTCATTCCCTCTTCTGCAAGATGTGGCTTTGCACTGATATTATAAGTAATTTTCTTTGAACAGGTACCTCTTATGAAGTGACTTCAGGCTATGTCACTTTGTCATCCACAAAATTCATATTTATTCTCAAATTACTGATGAAAAAGCTTGAACTCTGTCAGACTAATAACCATTCTTCATAAAAATGAAGAATGAACACTCCAAAAGTGCCACTTCCTGTTTAGTTAATCAGTTGGCAAACATAAGCTCCATCAAGATTTTCAAATGCTGAGGAGGACATGGGAGTGCAGAGTCAATGACAGAATCACAGAATTTTTATGGTTGGGAAAGACCTCTGAGATCATCAGGGTGAACCCTTAACCCAGCACCACTGTGTTCCATGTCCCCAGGTGCCACATCCACATGTTGTTTGAACACTCCTGGGGATGGTGACTCCACCACTTCCCTGAGTAGGCTGTTCCCATTCTTGGCAACTCTTTCAGAAAAGAAATTTATTTCTGATACCCAATCTAAACCTTCTCTGGTGTAACTTGGGACCATTTTCTCAAATACTTGTTCTGATGCCTTCAGACTCTACAGGGTCTTAGCTCTTCACTTTGTTGCATTGCTGTTTGTTGCATTCTTTCTCAGCATCACTTTAGAGATGTGATGAGTCTGGAAGCTGGAAAGCTGCTACCACCCAACAACCCCAGAGATAACACAGATGTGAGCAGCAGAGAACATGGAGGGAATGAGACAGACAAAGGAAAAAGGAGGAGGATATGGTTAAGAGAGAAACAAGGGTTAAAAAAAACCCCCAGAAATACAAAAAATAAAATATAATTTGTCATGATCAGACCTGGCAATGGACATGGCAGTCCTTGTTCTTCATCTTGCACTAAGTCTCTCTCATCCCCTCGCTCTCCAGGAAAGAGATGGCACAAGAATGTTCGGCTAATCAGCTGGGGGCTCAGAGTTCATTGATCTGTTACCTCCTGCAGCCCAGGTGTCCCTCTCACCAGCCTGCAGGTCTGTCCTGCACCCTGAGAGCTCTGGTTCCTGCCAGTCACCCAACTGAGATCATTAACCCCACTGAAAGCAACTCAGAAACCTCAAGTTATTTGTTCACACCATGTTTTGCAGATTGGGCTTTGAAGTGGAGGATGGCGCTGATGAACAAACCACCTGTCAGCTCCCTAACCTGCCCTTTCAAATATATTACTGTCTCCACAGGAGATTTTAAATCAAAATAATGAACATAAGAATGGAAAACAAGAAAAAAAAGTAAGCCAAATCCAGCCAAATCCCTCCTGCTGCAAACTCTTCTACATTAACAATTTAATCTTATTTTTGTAATATATTTCAAGAAAGAATGAAAGAACACAACCTCAAGGTAATGTCAGCTTGATTAGAATTATAAACATATTAGCAGCATAAATGAAGTAAAATAAAGTGTACAATAATGAAGCTGAAAGGTCATCCATACTCCATACCCCACAGAACTTTGTGCATCCCATTAGCAGCCAGCACTGCTAAATATCCGTGTGTGGATGGGTGGGAGATGAAAGCAAAAACAAAATGTTACACTGCTTTGTCATTTTTTTAGAAAAATAGTTGACTTGAATATTGTCAGGAAAAAATAACAAGCTGCATAAGGGCATCACAGAGAGCATATGGTCTGCAGATAAGATTTTCTTTTAGAATTACAATCAAGCATGTGTTGCTTTATGGCACAGTTATGCTGGGAAATAAATGAATGTATGTTCTGCATTTCTGTACAGATTTCTACAATAAGAATTAACTTTGCTGCACTCTTTACCTTTTCCCAAAAAAAGAAATTACTCAATTTACAGGCATGAATAAACAAACAACTTTTATATATTTGGAGATAGTTAAAGAAAGGATAAATTAGGCCCTCCAATTATAGTGGTGCAAACATTTTCTTCATTTGATGAATTTACAAGTATACAAAATACCTGTGTGAACAAATAAACATTGCCTGTATTCAATTAAACCATTGCTTCCTTCATGCTTTAATTACATAATTAATGTGATAAATTAAACTGTTTCTCAGTGAGCCATCCAGCCTAAGCTTAGAATTTATATTAGTATACTTTGCTATATGTGCACAAAAAGTAATTTGGTTCATGAAATTATCTCTGAATTACTTCCCTGCTTTCATTTCCACTTGAAATGAAAAAAAAGTAATAATAGACACTAAAACCTAAGTTTCACATTGCTGTACTTTGCAGCAGTTGAACATGCAGAAGAGTGAGATGTTTTTATCATACATGACCAATATATTTGCTCCATAAATCTTGGGCTAATGCTCAAAGGAGATCAGAATAAGATGTCCTAACAGTGCTGAATCCAATCTTTTTCCTAAAATGGCTCCATTTAGCAAAACTCAATGAAGTGTCCTTCAACAAGGGCACCAGAATGGTTTTCCAGCAGGATTCTTTCCTGTGTACATCAGCGCACAATGTGCTCTGGGATTTTTTTTTTTTTATGCTTATTTCCATGTCATTCACTTAAACTGCTCAACTCCCTCCTTCAGGAGGCTGTGGGGAACGTAATTAAAAGAGTCAGACAGATTCATGCAAGAAAGCTTCATTAAGAGCCAAGCTGCAGATTGCTGAATGCTGGGAGGGTGCACAAAGGAAATGCTGTTGTGTGCTCCCTTTTCCCCTGTAATCTGCCCCAGATTTCTGTGTCTGAGGCTGTCAGGGAGGAGAGGTTGCTGCTCCCAGCTGGGAGATGGGTACAACACTCAGCTCCAGCTGAGAGAGAATTACAGCCTGTCTCACAGGGCAGATACATTATTTAACACAACAAGAACAGGCTTTGGGCAACAGAAATCAATCACAGGCATCTGAAGGATTATCCTACTGATTGAAAGTCTCCTCAGACAGAGAGCTGGTCTCTCCTTGGGCTTCAGGACCTCAGCAAACGTAAAGCTGCTACTTTATTTACAGACTTTATTGCTGGTACAAACAGAGGCTGTTAGACATCCTTCTGGAAACTCGCTCTCTGTAATTTTCCACTTCCCTGCTCAGCAATAAGATGCTATTTGTAGTCTCTGCTAAATGCAGAGAATCACAAAATCGTTTGAGTTGGAAGAGACCTTTAAGATCTTTGGCCATAGCTGGCCAAAAGCTGAGACCATCCAACCATTCAAAAGAACTTGGGGTAAGAAGGGACTGTGGAGAAGCTCACAGGGCTTCAGGAACAAATCAACACCTCTGTTGATATCTTTGGTTCTACAGGAGCTCAGAACCTCACAGATGAGGTGGCTTTGCCAAACTGCAGAGGTGGCTACTAAGGCTAAGCATAAAGGCCCATGCACATCCATACTCTTCTTCTCAGAAATTGGGGATTAGTGAGAAACACCTGAAATAAAATGCTGGTGAAAACACCACTAAGATGAAGGATGTGCTCTCCTTGTCACAATTATGCATCACACTTGTCCATCCCACATTTCCTGACATTTAATAGCACAGAGGAAAATCCTGTGGAGGACAAGGTGGAGCTGGGTAGGGTACAGGTTTGACAGCTGGATGCTGACAGAACAGGTACAGCAGCAAAAACGGGGCAGGGAGTGAATAAAGCTTTCCATGAGAAGGCTACAGGATCATTCACACTCCTGGAGCACCATCTGTTGATCCTACCCACCCAATTAAATGGCCACCTTATGCCTTGTTTCTCAGGAACTAGATAAAAAGAAGTCACCATTCCTGGCGTCTCAGAAGGAAACCCCATCCCAGATGTTCATTAAAACTAGCCAAATTATCAGTTATTTTTAATTACATTTGAAAATAGAGTCATTTATTAAAAGGTTGAACATTGCACATAATAATTGCAGGAGGGGTCTTTCTTCTCACCTCATCCCAGGGAGATGGGATAATACAAGTTGTTTTTCTCTAAATAAAACTGATCCCATGTGAAATCTGGAATGAGAAACATCTGGTGAAGCTTTACAAGCTTTTACTGGCTCTTTGGTACATTTGATTAAATCAATGCAATCTGAACTAAAACCAAGATTTTTTCTATACAGAACCAACTAAAACATCAGACACAACCTTTCAACAACTTGAAATGAATTCTTGCCTTTCTACAACAAAATGTGGAAAAGAAATACAGGGGAAGGGAGAATCAAGCAACCTGTACCAAAACCAAAGCTGCAGAATCTTTCAAGACATTGAAGTCTCAGTTCCTCTGAAGCTGAGTGCACTTTCAGGGCAGTTTACATGTTGTACATTTGCAGTTAGGGTAACTTCTCAGGAGAAAAATTTCCATTGGGAAAGAGAGTTAAGAGGTGGGTAACAGCCTGCCCCTGTTTTCAGGAAATTTAGAAGCTAAAGGGCAGATTACAAACAGCCTCTAGAGAAGTAGCTTTCAGAAATAGCTTATATAATCTTGGATGTTTTGGGAGCAGAAATGCTATTTCAGAGACTGTGTTTGGCAAGCCAAACTAAAAGCCTTTAATCAAAAAGCCTCTGTCACACTGAAATGTTTATGGGAATATCACAGATCTTCTGAAAGAAAGAAAATAGACAGAATACACTTTCTCTCTGGTTAAAAACATATTTGAATGAAATAACACTGCAAGAGTGTAAGAAAATCTTCACTCTGTATTCAAACTTCAACCCTTACAAAAATTTTACAGTCTGACACTGTATTTTTCTTCACTTCTCAAAACTATCTTGGCATTTATCTTCGGGGTACCAGATATTTTATTTCCTCATAACGTGGTGCACTGATGAGATCAAATTCCAGAGAACTTTATGAACAGCACACCCTGCTCTCCCCTGGTGCTTCAGGTGCCACCAAAGCCTTGTCTAAACAACCCCAAGTTAGGAGTTAGAGTGACACCATGTTTTTTACTCTGCAGCAGCTGAAAAATATATTTAAATAGCTACTTCAGGACTCTCAAGCCTAGATAAAATACCTGATTTGGCCCAGTTTAATCTGACCCGTCCTTAGGTTGCTGCAGTACCTTTGATGGCAGTTGAGCAGGTATCGGGTAGCCATGCTGCTTCCAGCTTCTAACCTTGATGCCTGAATTGGATCCTGGAAGCTTCACTTGATAAAACCACAGCTCCTAACTGTGTGGCCAAGGTTATTTACCTTGAGCCAGTGAAAGCAAACCCCCCTTTGTTCCCTAGAGAGCCTCAGCTGCTCTCAAGTCAAGCCCACCTTTCACATGGTGTAAGGGGTTTCTTTTTCTGTGTGAGGTTTTCATCCCGCAGTCAAGAGAATTTCTTTCATTTCCTCTCTATTCAGCCTTTACCAGGCAAGAAGAAACACTTGACACAGACTGAAAGCTTTTTATTTGAATTCTTGTGTAACCTTCTCTTTTATCAATTTGTCATTTTGCTGATAAGCCTCTCATGCACCAAGGCATTTATTAGAATCATTATCAGAGAGCTCTCAGATTACTTTGTTGTCATGACAAACTGAGTTGTGCTGTGCCCAGCTTGATGGATGGGCTGGATATTTTTATACTTTTCTGGAAGACAGAGCTCAGTGGTTTTGACACTCATAGTCCATCCTTGATATGTAAAAGGAAGGCCAAGCATGAGAGATTGCAGGAAACAGTAACTTCATTGGCATCAGAGAAAAGCACCCAGAACTGAAGTGGGGACTCCTGAACACAGATCTAAACCTGAGGGGTTTTAAACATCTCATCACTTTGTGGCAGGATAAATTGCCTCTAAATTTACCTGCTCAATAACTTGACATGCAGTCCCTGCCCAGCAAGATACATCTCAACATATGTCTAAGACTACAGGGACAACCCAAATGGCAAATCAAGCTTCACACTATGGCTTAGCTTCATCCTAGTAAAGGTAAGATCAACACCTGAGCAAGTCCTCTAAACTCCTTTTAGGCTCCATGAAGATTTTATTAACACACACCATAGAACTGAGCAAGAAAACCACATCATCCTCAATCAGAAACCTGCCTTTATTCCTGCAGATGAATCTCACCCAACTCCACATTGATGGTTCAGCTATGTTGAGTCTGGGATGGGGTGATGGAAGAGCCAAGGACCTGTGAGAGCCAAGCATTTGTTCATTCTTTCCTTCATTCTCCTGCCTGTACCAGCAAGGAAGAGCCCTGAGCAGCCAGCTCAGCCTCCTGCTCTGCAGACAGCAGTCCATCCAGAGTAAGAAGCTCTCTTTGCTCCTCCAGTGTTCAAGGGAGCATAAAGACTATCTTTTATATACAAAGGGAAACTTTTAATTCCCCTTATTGTCAGTTAATTATTTTTTAGCTCAAAGGAAAAATTCTCTGTGGACTGCTGGTTTTTCTTATCTTTGTAAGACTCTGCTAGGAATATCTGGGCATGACCAGTGGCTCTGTGTTTTTCTTCATATTATCTTAGTCTTCCTGAGGCTCTTTTCATACCTCTGTAAAACTGTGAACCAGTGGGTATGGACTGGATTTATGTCTTTGCCAACATTTCGTTGGTTTAGGAGCTATTCTGATCATAAGTCTATGCATTTAAATTACAAAACGTTTGGGCCAAATTCTATAAAAGACAGGTGATAAAATAAATTTTGTGCTTCAGGGTCATTATTGCTGTCTGTAAAGTTATAGCCAGCGTTGGACAGACAGCAGTGCCTACATTCCATTTCCACCCAAGGCCCTCTAATGCTTCTCTGCAGATGCTGTGGAAGCAGTCAGTGATCACCAGCTAACTAGCAGCTGTCACTGCACCATTTCCCTTTTCCAGACATGATTTTGTCATGCTGGACTGAAAAATCCCCTCCTGATATACTCAGGAGTTAATCAGTATTTGGTTTTGGTGGATCCAAATGCAGAATGAGAGTCTGGAAAAGCTAAGCAAGGAATTGTGTGGAAGAATGATAGAAGCAGAAACCTGCCCTAAAGAGTTTGTGTCTGCCAGCTACCGAATAAAAGCTGGCACAAATAAGAAATAACCCTAAAGCTCAGCATAACTTACTTATCTCCACAAACTCTCCCCCACTCTCTCCACACCTCTCCCTATTTTAAAAGTAGAGTTTCATAGGAACTTTTTTCCAAGCTAAAGCAATCTTTAATTCAAAATAAAATATGCAGATGCTGCCACCAAAAATTGGCAAGCCTGTGCTGATGCTTATGCCAAAATACTGTTATAATACATGTAGAGTATCTCGTCTCCCTTTCCCTTCCTTGCTTCTTCTCTTTAGCTCCCCTGTGCTTTGGGACAAGGTTTTGATATTTAACATGTTCATGTGTGTGATACAGAGCAAATAAACCTAATGAGCACATAATATATTGAATAGCTGTCATTCAATGACTGCATCTGTTATATTATTTGACATAAAATATGGACACTTTCCCTGGTGCACTGAAAATTATCCAACTTTCATCCTTTCTGTGTATTTTTATACATTAACCATGCATGTAAGTTTGGTGGTTATTTTTTTCCTTGTTTTTTTAAGTTTAAAATGCCAGCTTTGGGAGTTGGAGATGAAGGTTTGAGTCCTTTCTTCCTGAAATAGTGGGGTGAACAGCAGGGTAACTCTAAGAAGGGGTTTAGTCTTCAATCTTTGGCTTACAAGACCAATGTTTTTATAAACCATTAGAGTTAATTTGAGTTTTAGTAGTTTATTTTTTAGAGAGGCTGCGAGGGGGAATAGAACTAGAATGATTCTGAATTAAGTGAATGAGGATAGACTTAAACCTGAAAGTTGGTGATTACAGAACAAGATATTTCATTACATTGAGCATATCTGCTTAAGAAAAAAGGAAAGTCAGATTTTGACACTAGACTTAAACCTGAAAGTTGCTGTGCTTCTAAAATATCATTTCAAATAAATAAATGTGGCCTTCACTGGGTTTTTTTCCTGGTTGTTATTTTGGGGTTTTTTTGAGTCATGAATATCTGCAACCATTAAAATTATATTACAAATGATCATTGAAGAATGAAGCACAGTTTATAATTAAACATACACATAGTTTATAATTTTTGGGACAGTATACCAAAGAAAATAATCCCCATGGTAGATAAATCCAGGCAATTCAATCCTCCTTTAAATTGTGGCAAACTAAACGACAGGGTTTTTACAGATATTATCGAGTGCAAACAATTTGAATAGCACAATGTTTGATAAACATCAGCCCATTGATTTATTCTTCACAGATAACCTTCAGTGCAGCTAATGGATTAGACACTCCTGAAATATGGAGGAACTCAGCATTTACTGATGAGCTGAGTCCATTAATCCTAAATAAATTATAGTGTATCAAATGCCTAGAGATAATTAATCATGGTATATTTATAGTGTATAAAAAGCTCATGGTGACACTCCGTGGTGACTACTCATAAATACATTTTTAATTTAACTTAGAGAAGTTATGGGGGTCAAGTCACTATAAAGAAATTGCAGCAAACTTTTTTATTATGCATAATTACCAGATAATATTTACAATTTGAGCAGCAGGGGACTCTGACATGATTCACAATGCTGGGTCATAGATGAATATGTAAAATGCGGTCTCAGTCCTAAAGAGTTTACCAATGGATAAGGTAAAACATTAAAACATTTATTTTCAGTCCTCAATAGATACAGGAAATCAGATTAACGTGTAGCAGATGCTTCAATTAATCTAAATTAAAGCCCATTTCCAGGGAGAAAAAGTAGTATTCATCACTGGAGTAGTTTCTATTGTCAATAATGATAATACATGGCAGTTCTGAGCCTCTAAGTGTTTTACCAACATTAGGCAATAAACCTGCTATCATCATAAAATCACTTTCAGGCAGGTGAATACTCATTTTACTCATTACTTTAGGAAATAAATTTAAAAAAATGAGTTTGTGGAGGAGGAAATCATTAGAAGAAATCAGAATTTAAAAAATAATTACTATTAACCCTACACTAACTATCATGTCATGCCTGACAACATCAGGACACAAATCTAATTTAGTGAGATTTAAATATGCAGCCCAGCAACTACCCTTTAAAATCAGATTTATGAGAAAGTGTCAGAAGACTTTTTTGGTTTAGTTTGGTCATGCTTAAGGGTTTTTTCTGCCACATGACTTGATCTAATATGTCTTATTGTCTCTCCTTGCAAAATTAATGCCATTTATCCAATGGCTCCTTCTAGCCCTTTACAAGAGAGTTTGGTCTTAGCTTGCCCCACTTAGAGAGGTCCCTCCTCAGAAAAATAGAATAGCAATATGTGCAGAGTGAGGTAAGGGACTAAAACTGGGAGCAGAATAGAAATCATTCCATTATTTCTCTTTTTTTTTTTCCCAGCATACTAGAAAAAAACAAACAAACAAACAAATAATAATTAAAAGACAAAGTAAATATAAAAGGGTAAAACCACCAGATAAATTTTCTACAGATTCCAAGCTGTATGATTCAGAGAAATATCAGCCATTTTTGCTCTTCATGTGGAATGATCCTCTCTGCACTCTTGGCATGCCCTGACATCACCTCACAAAGCTTTTGCTCTTCTCCAGTTTCCAAAGTTATGGATCCATATGCTTTTTTTTATTTGTAGTTTGGTACTTTGCAATAAAGATCAGGTTTGACAAGTAGATCTGTAAAAATCATTATATGTATCCAAGATTTCAGTTGCCCTGGAACTGGACCAGTTCCATTGGTTTAAGTCACATTTCAGGGTGAACTCCATCTCTTAGGTTAATACTTCATTAATACAGGCAGAATTTTCTTAAGCTTTTTATGATGAAATTATTGAAATTCATATGAATGAAACTCAGCTGGCCAAAGCCTTGATGAGGATTTGTTTCCCCTTTTTTTTTTTTTCAAGTCATTAAATGTTTACTCATCTATAAATCTAATAAACACTTTCCATAAAATTGTGATCTGTTTGTTCAGATTAAAAGGTTTTGAGGAGACCCAGCTTGAAGACCAAATTCATCCTCTGCCTCTTATTTCAAGCCCAAGTGCTTTCCTTGGCTCCATGCAGTGGAACAAATTCAAGATATTCCTCTCTCTGACTGCAGACAAGGCTTCTTTGTGGAATATGGACAAGAAATTTAATTTTAAAATATCACCAGAGATCATTTCTCTCTTCTCCTCACTGTATCTGTTCATGTAACTGAACTAAAACTCAGAAATATTTAAAGATTTTTAGAGGTCATGAGCCAGGTATTTGGCTGAGCCAACAAGTGAAACTGTATTTCTTAAATTTCTGATTTCAAAAACACCTATAGTTTTTGGTTTTGTTTTGTTTTTTTTTTTTCTTTTTCCTCTTTTCTCCCTATTCCATAAACAACAAGCAAAAAGGTCACTGCACTTCAGCGATGAACCTTCTTCTTGATGCCTGTTGTTGGGAAATATTATCAGGCCTCACGGTTCTGGAAAAATCTCCAAATACTCTGTTTTTCATAGTGCTTCAGAGTTAGCAAGGCATGATCCTCTTTCAAAAAATACTGTTTTTTCTCAGTCTGATATGAGAAATTAATCTCTCTACTTCAAGCATTTGCTAATGAGAAATGTTAAGTTTTAGTTAGATTTATGAAAATATTGAAATTATTTGAAAATGCAAAAGCAGTTGTTTGAGACATATATAGGCTACATTTTGCTGGTTAATTTAAAATTTCTAAATACCTAAAAATTCCTATAAAAAATTCCTATGAAAGTAAATAAGTGATTTCAAAACATTCATTTCCCTGAGGGTTTTTTTTTTTTTTTCAGGGCCTAGCAATATCTAGTAGAGTAGATATAGAAAAGAGATTATGTTTCATTTGGCACATAGAAAATTAAATTGCTTTGAGTTCTTGAGTCTGTAACTTTCATTTATTCAAACTGTCTGCCACTGAGGAATGGTTTTGAAAGACCACATTGATCACCTTGAGTTTGGCCAGGGATTTGTTTGTGAAAAAGCATGAGAAAGCAAGCAGTCAGCAAAAGCAATTTCTTATTTTTCTGAGGCTCTATATTTCACAAGGAAAAGGCTTTGAGGGCTTTGACATCCTCACTTTCACTGCACCTGGACAGAAGACAAGGGCAGGGAACCTCTTGAGTATTCAAAAAGGATGGTAAATCTAAAGGAAAAAAAATATTCCCCTTGCTGTGCGGGGGTACAAGAGAGAGTGCAGGGCTGCAAAGATGTGTGCAGGCTTAACACCAATTTTCCTGTATTACAATGACACCAGCACATGGCTTTCACTGGGTTAATTGGGAAAGCTGAGCAGATCCACACCTCCATTCTGCTGAGGAATTCTGCTGCTGACCTGGCAAGCCTAACCTGATTGCTGCAGGGTCAGCACACATTAACCCATAAATGTCTGGATTTAGCATCAACATTGAGGATTTGCATTTTTAAAGGATGTTAAAGTCCTCATTGCTCTTAACAAACTGCTAAGGCTGCCAGGTTGCCATATGCTCCCCATAAAGAGCTGAATATTCTCATGGACAGTAATGGACAAACCATCCCATCACTCCCTGGAAAGCCTCACACCACACAGTTACTTGTTTTGGTGCTGGATTTATTTCAATAAATAAATCCCTTCATCTGTGCCTCAACTGAGGTACCTTTAACTGGCAGGTGTTACTGCAACCTGGGGATTTTAGATGCATTTTGCGTATCTAGTGATTTCAGGCTTCACCAGCAAATTGCAAGGAAGGAGGCAGAAGCAGTAATTCAGAAAGCATAGCTGAGACGATGCTTTTTCTTCTGAGAAAAGAAAAAACCACTTTAAAAAATTCATTCTTATAAACAACAAAATTACTCATGAACGTGTATTGGATCTGGTAAATTGATTTTACTGGGGGAAAAAGTGTGAAAGCATTGAGTTTTTGAAAGTGGCAGTTAACTTTTTCTGAAATAAAACTTTCAGTTTTAGAGATGCTGAAATAAAACCTTTCACATCAGAAATGTTGAAATGTTTTGCATTGACATTTCCAGAACAAGCCTCCTGAGTTCCCAGTTTGCTGTGGAATATTTTCATTAAAAATTAATGCCTAATTTTATTTACTTATATTAAGTTATAAGAATTCAAGAAAGAGGTTAAAGAAGGATAAATCACGAAAATATATAGATCATTTCAGGCTGAACAGCTTAGATAAGAAATGCATTAGTAGTTTAATTCAGTCACAGGGCTGCTTTACAGCATCAGACTCATAAAACAAGCTCTGCATCCTATGTGGGATAATGAAACAACCTTATCTGAGGGTTTTTTCTGAAAAATAAAGGTCTCCAGGTTCATTGCATCCTGGAATTTTCAAACATTGACCAGAAGAATGGAAATGTCAGAGACACAGATAATTTATGATTCCTCAGGTACCCCACTAGTATGAAAGGAGAAGCACTGATATTTTCCAGAGAGCAAAATGCTGCCGAGCCTTTTTTTTCAGCAGAGCAGGAGGGCAGGAAGGGAGACTGCTCAAAGCAAATGAGCCAGCACAACTTTCTTTTGGGGCACTCTGGGCTGCTGAGCCCAAGGGCTGCCTCTGTGCTCTCAGAGGAGGGTAAGGGCAGCATGCAAAACCGCTGGAAAATGTTTGATAATGTTTGAAAATGCTTGTTCACGTGGAATTATCTGTCCCAGGGCAAGGTGTAAGAGCTGCTGGAGGAGTATCAGCAGTACTGGTTTAAATACCAATAGCCAGACTGGTACAGCACTACATTCACTATCAGGGAATAGTTTGGTTGGATATTAGAGGTTGTTACAAATGAGAGGAAGAAATGAGGACTGTAGTGCAAAAGATGTTCCAGAAGGGAGGCAAACATCTTGATTTTCAAACATTAATTAATATATAAACTCACTGTCTTTATTTAGGATGTACAATATGTTCAGGGCTCTCTCAGAAACCTCATGGTCCAGCTGTCAGAAGTATGAAAAAAAAAATACTGTGGAAAAGGAGAAGGAGCATTATCTTTTTCAAAAGTATATGTGAAATTCTGGAGACTGAAAAGGGATCTGAGAATGTTTAAGGCCTCTCACACACCCAGAGGAGAGCCCCACATACCCCTGCCAGTCAGTGCACAGAAGATGACAGGAGAAAATGCTTAAATAAATGTTACCTAGTCAAGCTCATGTTTGCTGAGTCAGATGCTGTTGGAGGATTTGGTTATCCACATGTTGCTACAGCTCCTGGTACTGACCATAAAATTAAGCTTAAAATTGCTATAATTCATTCTTTAACTGTCACACTGTGGTGGTACCAGTTGTGGGTTTCTCTGTGTCTGGATTGAAGGCACTTGAGACAGTAATTCATGTTCAGACTCAAGTGTTTATTATTTCTTATCAGTAAAACAGTCTCACTACTGTGAGTTCTGCAGCCTTTCATTAGAAGGCACAAA
>LTAT01000006.1:66531487-66542936 GCA_003286495.1 Chlorodrepanis virens | reverse complement strand
ATATATATATATATATATATATATATATATATATATATATATATATATATATATAGATATATGCATTCATGCATGCATTGTGGTCAAGCCTGTTTTTTGACTTACACTCATGAAAAGACAAGGGGTTTTTGTTTCACTTCTGATTCTTCTTACTGGCATCTATTTGCTTCTTAACACTTTTTTCATAAAGTATAACACCTTAGGATTGGATGACAGATTTGTACTCCAGCTTTGGAGCTTGTGGTCATCACTTCCTGGAGAATCTCTGCACTGGCCTTTACATTTCTAAGCCAGGTTTAGAAAAGAGTCATTACCTGACGTAGGTTCAATGGAAAATAAGTGAATTTCAGTGATTTCTGTGTGAGCAAAGGGGCCCAGCTCTGTGTTCCAGGTTGCAAGGCAGGATGTATTCTATTACCATCTGTAGGGCAGTTGTCTGGTGTCAAATGGGCAATTCTCTTTATCTCTCTCTCTGAGTGATCACAATCACTCCTCCCTCGACAGGGGACACCTGCTGATAACAGGCCATTGAGTGTCACTGCATGGCTGATAAGAACTATAACATCCCATGGTGAGATGCTCTGCCCAGAGGGAGGAGCCAAGCATTCCTACCTGGATATAATTTGGAGGTTCTGAAACACCAGCATGGCTTCTCCACTGGATTCCCAGAGGAACAGCAGCTGCCTCTTCTTCCACTGTATCTTTGGAGGAAGAACACACCCTTTTCTACAGGATCCCTGCTCCAGCAGAACCACCCCTGACACTCCAGGAGGGCTGCAGCCATTTTTCCAACTGGACTGCTACCAACACCCTGACCCACACGGTGTCAGGTTGAGTTCTGACTCTGTCAGTGCTGTTCTAGTGTATTGCATTGGTTTATTTTACACTTTTGGGGTTTTTTTTTCCTTCCCTATTAAAGAACTGTTATTTCCTGCTCCCATATTTTTTGCCTGAGAGCCCCTTAATTTAAAATTCAGAGCATCTTGGAGGGGTGGGGAGGGTTTGCATTATCCATATCAGGGGAGGCTCCTGCCTTCTTTAGCAGGCACCTGTCTTTTGAAATCAAGACACTCTGTCAGTCAGCAGCTCCACAGCATCAGCACTTGCTATCACAACTTACCATTAACACCACACATCAAGCAAGACCAAATAGACTCGTGTGGCTGGAGCAGCACTAAGGTTGTGTCTGCTTGGCTGCTTTAAGGACAGAAACACACCCAGAGTCTTTCTGTGCATTCAAATTGATCATAACTTGCACTGGTTTGTTTTCATTCTCAGAGGTAGTGCTCAAGTCAGCCGGTACATTTTTGCCAAAGGCATCCCATTTGTCAGGCCTTCAGTGACCTTTATGTTTTCTAATTAAGTCTCCTTGTGGCTCTTTTCAAGTTTACAATGGCATTCAGCTTAAATAAAGCAAAACAGTTTGCAAAATATCAGTTTGCATCTCACAAGGCCCTGTGCCCTCCATCCTGACGAGTCAATTGATCTGGCAGCTCCAGTTCTTGCCAAAGTGGAAATTTCTGTGGGTGATCAGGGGGACTTATGGCCTTTAGGTTACTAATAGCCAATAGAAAGAGACATTTTCTTCAGATGTAACAAAATGCATGCTTGGTTTTGGGTCCAGAGGTAAGGAAATTTACAAGTTATTTCGTTTATAAAGGCTATAGGTACTAAGTCTATTGGTAAGGACAGATTTAAAGGCTTTATGATTATCTCGATCACTCTTTCACATGGTACATAAACATCAGCTGTGACATGGAATTTGATTCTTTTCACTCACTGGTTGCAGTTTCTTAACATGTGCAGTAGCTGTTATTATGAGAACATTAAAGACACATGTAGTAAAGTGGGGTTTTTTTCCCCTCATCTTTCTGTGAGGAGATATTTTGGGAGATATCTCACAATAATACACTTGTTAGGACTCAATGGCAAAGGAAAATGGCTTGAATTTCTTCTTGCAATTCTCTTACTGCATTTTATGCACAGCGAGCATGTTTTTTATAAGAGAAAGAGATGTGAGCTTAAAATATTTATTAATTGGTTTGGGTTTGTGCTCCAAGTGTGGACTAAAGTTTTCTTTTGTTGAAATGCCAGATGAGAAGAGCATCTCTGCTGTCAGGGTGACACTCAGATCAGACCCTGCTCGGTTCATCTCCCTAAATACACACAATTCCCTGTCTGGGTGTCAGAGAAATGAGTACCAATGTGAAATTCTCTATGATGAGATATTGCCACATCTCCTCCCTTTGACAAGGACACTTTTCCAGGGATGAGGATGGATTGATGGGCAGAAAGGAGGAGCAAAAACTGAGAGCCATGCTGTTCCACATTTCCCAATTTCTGCATCTCTAAATGAGTCTGAGGTTTGATTTTCTCTGTGGTGAGGGGAGGTCTCTGCTGCAGATTCCTCAGCAGACTAAGGCAGCTTTGTGTGAGCTCTGGGCTTCTGTCCGTAGGCTGCTTCTCCATACCTGGAATAACTCATTGAAAACAGCAGCTATTTCTTCATTATATACAAAATCTTCCTAAAGATTTGTGGATTTATATCCTTATATCAGAGTGGTAAATTATTATAGGATAGGTATAATTTGCTACCCTGTTTATAATCTGATCAGTCCTTGAAAACCAGCCTAACTCCAAACACCCAGACTCAGCTGTCCCTGAGAGCCAAGAGCAAGAACCTCAAGGCTTCTGTTGTAAAACTCAAAATTCAATCCCCCCTGGCAGGACCATGCTCAGCCCCACTCCCAAAGCTGTCAGAAGGAGGAGGAGGAGCAGAGAAGGACATGATGGTGCTGCTGTGGCTATCTGCAGCCGTTCAATTCTCCATTCATGCTTCACACCTCTATTTTAGGACACGAACCATAAATACAAATTAAATGACACTACACTCTTCAGTCATACATGGGTGGATGCCCTTCCCCTCGGGTAACATATAAATTGCCTGCTCTGAAGAGAGGTGTTTAAGGTGAACTGGTTTTATTGCCTCTAACCACCTGCCATTATTACCCACCTCTTTTCATTTGAAAGCTGTAAAAACATCCCGTTTTTCATGCATTCCAGACAAAACCTCTGGCTGGCCGAGCTGGCTGAGAGGAGCCATCTTTCAGTGTGACAGTGTAATAGTGTCTTTTCATCTCAAACAAACAGCTTCTGCCACAGAACTGGGGTGAATTCATAATAACTTCTCTGTGCAGGACTGGAGTCCTTTCAATTCTGCACATCACTGTGGCTTGAACAGTGGATTCTTCAATGTCAGCCTTCACAAAGTAGCTCATAGATACAGTTGTCTAATAGATTTGGTGCTTTCATTCCTCCTGTACATTATTCCACATATATAAATTTGAACAATAATTTATCATTGTTTTAGAGCAGGCTGGCTGGCTGAGTTGGCAGAAACACACGTATCAATTTTTATATTTGTTCACAAATAAGCCCTGTCAGATATGGAGATTTCTGATTGTAAATGTGCATGTTGGTGACAACACACGCCATGTCAAGTGTCTGGTAAAACAAAACAGCACTTGAAAAAAGACTCTCCTCTAAAATTAATTTACAAATCCAGTGCCTATCAAATAGAGTGAGTCCATTTCTTTTTATTTCAGAAGATGCTTTCTTTTAAAACACAAATTAGGAGATCATACTCTTGTCATCACTTGCAGAAACAGCAGAGATATTAAAGATCTGTCAATCTGTAAGAGTGTGAAATACAATCTGAGTGTATTTTATTACACTTCTAATATAGAAGAGATGGTTTCATAATGGGTAATGCAACCTGGAAATGGAAATTCAAGGAAATCCCTTGGACATCAGCCAGCACAGAAAATCTTGTCTGAGGCCAAGATTTTGTGTTTGTTAAATTAGTGAGAATGCACATTATAATATATTCACCTGCTTTTATTCTCATTACAAATCAGAGAGATTGCAGAATGGTTGATGTTGGCATTGGAGGTCACCTGCTCAAGACTGTTCAGAAAGCTTTTGAGTATTTCCAGGGATGGAGACTCCACAGTCTCCTTTAAGATATAAAAAATTAGTTTAGCCTGATATCCAAGATCTTTCACCAGCTAAAAAAAATAACTCTGAACATGTTGCTTTAAAGACTTCCATCTCCTGTCTGTGCAGGGGCACAAAGAAGGTCTCTAGGCAGCTGAGAAAGGAAGGTTTCTGAGTTTTTTAATGGCATGCAACACTCTCCTCTGACTCTACTAAGCCTTAATCCAAAGGGAATTTTTTTCTGCAGGAATTATGTGGAGGATTCTAATTTCTTCATATTTTATTGTCCTCATTCTTTTGATTCTGTCCAATTAAATATTGATTGGGTCGAATTTAGGGATAATTCTTTTATTTTGTGAAGCCCATAGTTCCTTCCTGATGTTCAGATCTTTAGTCATTTCAGTGAATCAATGCATTTCTAATTGTTTTCTTCCATCTTTTGGGTCAGCAAACTTAAAACCCAGACATGGATGTGAAATATTAATTTTGGGTTGGGTTAGAATGGGTTTCCGCTATGAAGAAACAGTCTCAGACTCTAATCTTGTCTGGAGCAATGATATTTGTTTAACTATGCTGTTCAGCTTGGCAAGATATTACTACTAAAGAAGAAATGGAGAAGATTCAGAAGTTACAAAAAAAATGCTAGAATTTTGAGTACCCTTTAATTAAAAAGAAAATTATAAGGGTGACATTCTTAAAACAACTGAAAAGCTGATTTCCCTAAGAGATTGATACCACCTAAGCATTATTTTCACTCTCTTGCTGCTCTGAACTCTCTCCTACAACACACATCCCAAAGTCCAGCTCATTCCTCTGTGCTCTGCTCCACTGACTCCATTTCCTTGTTCCCATCATGGGAATGTGCTTTAAAAATAGCTCTGTTTAGCCTTTAGCTAAGACAGCTTCAGATCACCACAACAGATGCTTTCCTGAGCCAATGGGGTGAATTCCTATCCCATTTTTCAGCTGATGGCATTGTATTTCAGCTTCATTAAATGAAGTTTAAGCAGCAAGAGAAAAGCCATTCCTGGGCTATTTCATGCTCCATAGAATCTTCAGTGGGCTGTTTTTCACCAGCATTGAGGGAGAAGGTGAGGGAGAAAGGAGGATTCTGTCACCACAGGTAGCAGGGAATGGGAAAGCAGTCTACCAAAATTACATGGAGTCCTGCTAATGTGCCTGCAGGAAAAGGCAGGGAAAGCCAAGCCCAAGTAAATAAATGAATGGTGTGGAACAGTGGCTTCAAACAGCAAAAGTGACTCTGTGTGGCAGAGAGGTCACGGTGCAGTTAACACTGTATTAATTTAAATTTAAACAGGCAGAGTAAAGGCAAAAAATATTTAGAGAAAAAGAGGACTTGTGACTGAGGGCTTAGAAAGAGATAAAAAAGGAGCTGCAAGAGCCCCTCTAGCACTGCTGCTGCTGATGCTGCTTTAATTATCCTCCTGCTGCATGGGATGTTCAACTTCCCAGATGTTCCAAGCAATTTTAATACCAACTTACTCTGAGACAAAACTATGAGCCAGCCAGACAGTAACAGGTATGAAACAAGGCTTTTTCAAAACAGAGAGTATCACCAAAGAGCAGATAAGAGTGAACAGAACACCCCTGCTGCCCTCTGGGAACTCTGGTTCCTTCAGGATTCCAGCTGGTGCCTCTCTGAGCTGAAGGTGTTTGGCAGCATCCAGGAACCACCCAGTGTTACATCTTGTACTTGCTTGGACATCAATGTCTTCTCAAAGAACTTTCATTATTTTACCTAAAGTCTGCCTAGCACAGAGCGTCTCCAAGCATATGGGGTGCTAAGAGCAGCTAAAACTGAGTGAAAAAACAAAACAAACAAACAAAAAAAAAAGAAATCAAGATTTTTACTCTCCATAGCACGCTTTCATTTTGAGATCAGTTAAGTAGTTGATGTTAATTTTTTTTTTTATTTTTGTATCTTCATAATAGAAATAATAGTGGGGTTCTGTAGTGTGGATGCAAGAAACAATTTTCTGTGAGTATTTAGCCTGATGTTACCAACAATGGAGAAAGATTCTCCCAATATCATCTATGCCAACATTTTGATTTATCATCAAAAAAGTCTTCCAATCTTCATTTCTTGACCTATCAGCTGATGAGTTTAGTTAAACCTGACATTTGGGAACAGCTCAGCTTGATTATATTCAAACGGTTTACTTTGTAAATGACAGGCACTACAACCTTCAAATTTAAGAAAGTTCAGCAAAAATTCCATTAATATTTAAGTCAGTGTTGCTTTCAACTGTTTTAACACCAGCAAAAGTCAGAAAAACCTTTGAAAACTAGACTAGGACACTCTAGTATATCTGATGTCCCACTACAAGAGCAAAGAAATAAAATTTTTTCAGAGATAAATTCTGCTCCAGAAAGAGTTTGAATTTGTGAAACAGAAATAAGTAATCCTAACCAGTTTTTCTCTTTAGACCCCCTCTGTTTTCCTGTAAATCTCACTGAGGTGATGGAAAGCAAGAACGCTTCTGCAATTAGGGCACAAGTGATAATTACATGTTTGCAAGCATATTTATTTGGAACAATTAACATCAAGAAAGGAATATGATAAAGTCCTTTAAAAATCAGGAGTAGGTTGTGGAAGATGAGCAGGAGGTGACCCTTCAGTTTCTCACCAGCATTAAGTATCAGGCTGCAAGTCCAAAATGCAACAGAGAAAATGTAATTCAATGTGGAGTTCACTGGGCTAAAGTGCTCTGGAGGTCAATGGATTTAAAAAAGGAGTTACATGAGTTCATGAAGGATAATTAATTAGGGTTATTAGGCTGATAAATAAAGGGGGAAAATATTGTAAAAGCTCCTTTTTCTCTGACTTTTTCCATGAGAAGCCACATATGCAAAGTGCTAGAATTATATTGCAAGGTTAAATTAGGAAAAGGGGGAAGAGGCAGAAATGCAGGTTCTGCTGTGGAAAGAGCAATGTGAATTCAAAGGGAACTAAAAGGAGAAACCTAAGAGAAGAAGCCTTGGGGACAAGACTGAAAGGGTTGCCATGAAATTGTGACAGGACTCTGAATTTTAACCACTGTTCAACACACATTTGACGTTTTTCTGGCTCTTTGTATGCTTTGACCTAAAAGAAGAGTCAGCAGGCTGTGTCAGTCTCTTGTCCCTGACAGAATCTGCCCTGGGCAATTTTCTGAATATCTGTTAAATTGGTACTTGATTTACACAGAGGCTTCACATACAATTCTGAAAACAATACTGTAAATTTAACCCAAAGTTTCTCCTGAAGCTTGTCTCATCCCTGCATATCACAAATTCCCCTAATGTAAAAACATTTATTCAGTACTCTGTTACCAAACCTCCTTTCTCCTTTTTCCTAAATCACTCTCAACAATAAGGAACATTCTGTGGTGGGGTTTTTTGTTGTTTTGGGGCTTTTTTAAGAGAAAAAAAATACTAACTTTAAAAAAAAATTGAAATGCAGAGCAAGCTTTGAATACCCGATTTTCCAAAGGGAAGTGATAACAGCCCTTAACTGGTGACTTGCCTCAGGAAAACAAAAACTGTTACCTGGTTCTGTGATTTCAAGCACCAGGACATGATAGTCAGATCAGAAAACCCAAAGGACACATTTCTGAGTGCCGAAGAATAGAGAAAAGATGTTTGAGCATGTGGGGAACTCTGTCCAGTTCTGGGCTCCCTAGCACAAAAAACATGTGTACATTATTATTAAATTATATTGACAGAAAATTTACCTATTTTACAGAATTCTGCTTTAGAAAAGAAATTGTTCCACTGGCCTATGCATAGTGAATATCAGTTTCTCATCAGACTTTCATTAGACTGATGAGAAACTGATATTCACTATGAGAAGGCTTCTTTAAGCCTTCCTCCAGGGCGTTTACAGTATGAACAAAGCCTTCAGGCCAGGTAGCAAAATTATGAACAGGGAGCCCAGAAATCCTCAAGGAGAATGCTCTGCCTGCTGAATGAGTCAATGGGATACACGCTGTCTTCCCTGCCCTGGATCATCTTTTGGTTTGGGACAGAGACTGAGAGGTGCACAAATTTCTGTCTTGTCCATGTTTGTATTGCCACCCATGACCTACAAGGAGGGCATCACACATCCCTCTAAATGTAATACTAATGTTTCTGTTTCAGAGCTGTCTGGGACAGACTGGAATGTTGTAGCCACTTTTCTAAGTTTCTGTCATTAATACACACCTTCAATTTTATTTACCATGTTCTTCAGCTTAGGTTTCCCTTTCCAATTTGTTTTAAATTACACAAATTTTGGGCTTTTTCCTTGTAACTCCATTCACTCTTTCTTATTTGCTGTCTACTCTGTAATCATCTGTGGTATTTTTGGTGTGCCCCATTGTGGGGAGGAAAGATCAATCTGACTCCATGTTCTGAGAAGGCTAATTTATTATTTTATGATATTATATTAAAGAATGCTATACTGAACTATACTAAAGAATAGAGAAAGGATACAGACAGAAGGCCACAAAGAATGAAAATGAATCTGATGACCCTCTCCAGAGTCCAATACAGACTGACTGGGATTGGTCTTTAAGTTAAAACAATTCACATGAAACTAATCAAACATCCACTTGTTGGATAAACACTCTCCAAACACATTTCAAAGCAGCAAAACACAGGAGAAGCAAATGGGATAATGCTGTTTTCATTTTTCTCTGAGGCTTCTCAGCTTCCCAGGAGAAGAAATCCTGGCGAAGGGATTTTTCAGAAAATATGACAGTGACAATCATCTGTCTCATCAGAACCATATCCAATGCATCAGGACTCTCATAAATTACCATAATCCAGATAAAAGGAACACTGGCAGATAAACAATACATTAAACATATCCCGGACCATTCCTAGAATGTTTATAAACCATAACAATAAAAATCAACAGTAAAAAAATATCACCAGCCTGCTAGGACCCTTCAACACCAAAAATCTGATATTTATCTCTCCCAAGATCTTCCACCCAAGGGAAAACAAGACAGGAGCAAGAGCCCCCACATTTTCCCTTTTCCCAGCACCATGAGTGTGAATTCAAAATGTTTTCTCTGCTGCCTTGGGCACTCAGATATTGTCAATCAGATCTCCTTCCCCCAAGCAAACATAAACATCTCCACAGCTTGTGTGTGCTATGAAAGCAAATCTTCCAGAGCTTTCCCCCTCCTTCTACAGGAATACCAGACTGCTTAAACAAGAAATGGCTCAAG
Source organism: Chlorodrepanis virens (assembly GCA_003286495.1). NCBI lineage: Eukaryota > Metazoa > Chordata > Aves > Passeriformes > Fringillidae > Chlorodrepanis > Chlorodrepanis virens. Next base: position 66,533,724 of record LTAT01000006.1, on the reverse strand, counting down.
AATCTCTCCCAGTCTCTCTCCCCCCAGCCCTCTCCCTCCTCTCCGGCTCTGATCAGTTTAGAAACCACCCTCCCATTGCTGCGTGCATCACAGAACTTAAATGGACAAGCGCACGGCTCAAAGCAGTTAAGCTGCCTCTAATCTCAGCAAAGATTTGGCAAATAGATCACATGCAGAGAGGCTTACTAGTACTTTCTGAATGGGCTTAGGTGACAGAATCCCACATATAGGGTGTTTGTGCAGGAAAAGACAAAAAGGCAGCAGAGCCGTCATCCCCCTCAGCAATGACTAGTCCTACAAAGTGAAATAAATCCCTTTGAATAGACTGCACAGAATTCAGAGTAACTGAGAGGAAAAAAGTTCCTCAACTCAAATAAATAAATAAATAGCATCCCCACATTTCCCAGAGACTGCAACAGACGTTTTCAAAAGTAGCTAATTGTCTTTGGCCAGGACTTAATTCAATAATGTTGGAAGCCTGAGGGGAATTCCTGGTGCTAGCAAATTAAGATCTTGGTAATTAGCAATGACTGGGCAAACCACCCTCTGTGATCACTGAAAACGCCTCCTACAAGAGCCCAGCCCTCCCCAACTAGCAGTGCCAGGAGGAAATATGGTTGAACAGCATCTTGTCATGGAATTGCTTTGTTACATAAAGTCTAAGGCCTTGAGCAGTCCCCAAACATATGGTGTGGAGAACCTTGCTTGGAGTCCCATTTCCCCCTCAAATCCCATGCCTTGATAACTGCAGCTGTCAGGCTGGCCCAGGTCCAGCATGTCCAGGGCAGAATTTTCCCAGGATGAGATAATTGCAAGGCTCACAGTGAAGTCCCAGCTCAGATGGGGTCTCCAGACCACATCCTCCCTTGGTTCTGGAACTTTCTTGCAGCTGTGGCAGCACAGATGGAAACAACTGAACTGGTTGGATTTCCCAACCTTTTCAGCCTGTAGTCAAACCTGGTGATGGAGCAGCTCATAAAGACCTGACAGATGAATCTGGCTCAATATTGATAGCTTTGTCAATATTCCCCTGAAGTAAATAAGACTGAAGCTCCTGCTTTGCTGTGCAGAACACAGGGACAATGGCATTAAACTTAAAGGACCTATCTGTTTTGTAAAGAGAAAATTTCAGTGTGTTCATCCCCACAGTAAAATTCATAGTAATTAATGAGTAGACTCTGAACAATGCAAAAATCTTTATCAGACAAATGGAACTTCAAAGCCGCAGAAAATTAGTAAATAAAGTCAATTTAATTCAAAATCTGTCTCCACAATACAAGGGAAAAAATTCCTTTAGATAATAACAGATCACATTTCAACCCATCACATCTGAGTAACTGCAGAAAGGTGATTTACAATCAGAAGCCTTTTCCTTTCTGTATTATCTCCTTCTCAGCCAAAAAGAGATATTTAATATATTAATATATTTTTTATTTTTATATAGAAATATGTAAGATTTATTTTTATACTGTGCATGTCCATGTGCCTGCTAATGTCCTTATCTGCTGATAAAAGCATCCGGTTTCCCTTAAATTATCTCCAGGATCCCTATTTTTTATCTTATTTCCAGGGAAGTAGTCAAAACTTTATATCCAGGGAAACTGTGCAACATCCCAGGTTCACACTTTCTCTCTCAGGAATTACACAGTCCCCTTTTACAGGTGTGAAAAACACCAATCACTTGTTTTTAGAATTTTAAAAGTTTAATAGTAATAAAAATAGTAATAAAATGGTTATAAAAATAGCAATATAATTAGAGTAACAAAAATTTGGACAATTAGGATTTAGGATAATACGAGACAATAAAAACAAAGAGTTACAGACAGTCAGGTACCTCTTTCTAGGCAAAATAAGCCCAAAAAAGGACACCAGTTAACAGAGGATTAACCCTTAAAAGCAACAGCCTGGTGCATATTCATACATCTCATCCATGATGCATAAATTCCATTCAAGCACAGGATTCTGTCTGGGCAGTGTCAGCTTCTTCCTCTGAATCCTGATGGCATCTTCAGGGCTGAGTGAGGCAGGAAGAACTCGACAAGGGAGCAATAAATTCTTTTTCTCTGAAAGATTCAGGTGGCTGCTGTCTCACTGTGAGTCCTTTCTTTAAAACCTAAAAAACCTAAGTCCTTTCTTTAAAACCTGAGTCCTTTCTATTATAACCTAAACTATATTTAACACACTACTTAAGAAAATTAACACAGCACAACTTTCTAACATAACACATATAATATTCA
>LTAT01000006.1:66498120-66508189 GCA_003286495.1 Chlorodrepanis virens | reverse complement strand
ATTCATCTCTGAGGCTTCTCAGCTTCCCAGGAGAAAATCCGGGGCAAAGAGGATTTTTCAGAAAATATCATGGTGACACACCCTCACCCCACATGTGGGGAGTGAATGAGAAGCTGTGTGGGGCTGAGTTTTTGGGTGGGATTGATCCACAACACAGAGCCATGCTGGAAAACAATACAATATGTAACTAACTGTGTTGGATTCCCTTTTCCTGGAGCTAATCCTATTCAAAAACTTGATGCATTTTGTGTCAACTTCCAGCTTGGTTAATTACAAATCCCACCCAGGCATATTCCACTCAAATATGTGTAGATGCAAATAAACATTTGGGCACCTTCTCCCATTTTCAAGAGTTATGTAATTAAATCTACAGAAGAGATATTCTTGAGGCAGTTATTGGTAAACAAGCATCTAACTGTGCCTGCTACTTGTATAAATTATTCTAAATTTCTGAGATGGAGAGATAAAAGTGACTGCTACTGAATCTGTACCCTAAATTCCTTGCATGGAAATGTTCAAAAGTTCTGTGAATGTGTTGATGGGGGTGAGGTTTAGTGGTGAACATGGAGTTGTTGGATTAATGTTTGAAGTCAATAATCTTGGAAGTCTTCTCTAACTTTAGTGATGCTGTGATTCTGTGAGGTCTAAACCAGGATACTGGGGCAGGAACAGCCTGGAGAGAAAAATTAGGCTCAGCTGAATGTTTGAGGCACCTTCTCATTATTGCCTTTTCATTAAGGCCGTGTGTGCAACTCAGAAATAATGGTGTTCATAGATCTTCAGAGCCTTTGGCCTTTGCAGAGTGACTGGCAGTAAGATTTCCTTCTGCTACCATGTTTTTACTCCAGGGCTCTTCCAGTTTAGTCTTACAGTGATTTACTCCAGTCTTTGAGTTTAGTCTTACAGTGATTTCAAAAGCTATAACAAAAAAAAAATCATGAAAGAAAACCACTATTTTTTTTCATCATCCATGATATGTCCTTGCTGTATTTTTGACCCATGAGGAAAGTGATAAGCTTCTTTATGTAAAAACTGATTACTTTAAGTCAGATCCCACTGAGGAAGCTCTTTACATTGTTCTGTCAGTGAATCAGGTGCATTCAATCCCTGAAGAGTTTGTTTGGGGGTTTTTGTACTATTATTATTCTAACACTTCACTCAGTCAGAGAATGAACTTGACTCATTCAAGTTCATTGATCAAGTGCTTAGATGAGAATTAATTTGTTCACATGCTCCATACAGTACCAAATGTTTGAGGGAGTTGTTTGAACATCTCTGGTTCCTGCCAACACAGAAATACAGCCCTGCACTCAGACATCTGTTTATGCTGGAGATTTGTGCAGCAGAAAAGCAAACCCACCTGGAGGCAGGGGAGAGCTAAACCACTCCAAATGCTCTGCAAATTCTCCAGTGTCACATCTTTATTTCACCTCTTAAAATGTAATTCTCCCTGCCACCACAATATTGTTGCCCAACTCTTTCTAAGTCTTAGCTCTGAGGTTCTCAGCAGGATTTTGTAGGGTCTGTTTGTGTGGAGGTGGAGTTTACACTTGGACTAAAACGGGGGAAAAAGCCTGAGGGAGCCTGGGGTGTTTCTGGAATCTTGATGGATCTTTGGAAAACCTGACTGCACCTTTCCTTCTGCACTCAGTGAAGGTAATTGTCTCACTGAAGGTGATTCTTTTACTTTTGGGTTCCTACACAAACAGATTCTGATTCTAGCAATTGTTACACAGCTTCATTCCTAATGCACAGTAGCATCCATTTCCTTCATTTTTCACATACTGCCAACATTCTAATGGCCATCATCTTCTTTCCTCTATACACATCTTAGAAAGATAAACTGCAGATTAGCTTAACTTTCCTGAAAGATATATTTGAAGCAACTTGGTAATTTTGTGGAACCATCCAGTAACAAGGCGACCTCCGATGAAGGGGAGAAATGATGCACCTGACTCCAGTGATATCAGAAGGCTAATTAATTACCTTATTGTACTATAATATTCTATACTATATTACATCTATATTGCATTACATCTAAACTGAATCCGCCAAGCTCTCAACTGCACTGCACTGCCCAGAACCTGGTGAGTGTCAGCCCACAGTCCCAGCACACACACCTGGATTCAATTGGTCAGTGAACCAAAACACTCACACCAGGATCCAATTAACAAATCCTTCAATGCATTCCACTTGTGAACAACACAGGAGCAGTAAATGAGATAAGAATTGCTTTTTCTTTCTCTGAGGTTCAAAGAATGTGAATCCCAGAAATATTCTTGGGAAGTTGTGCCTTGCTTTTCTCTGTGAAGAGAAATGCAGCTACAGAACCATTTACTGGAATGCTGACATTAACCTGTGTTTCACTGTCTCAGGACAGCACATCAATTGGGAAAGGCTGTCTCAGCTATGGAAATAACACAGTGGTGTTATTGCCCTACAAAGGAGTGAAGCAAGAACTATTTAAGCCCCAAATTGCAAGAATATGGCAGTATTCTTTCACCAACAGAGCAAACTTGTTTGCTAAGCCCATACTTTTCTCACCAAATTTTGCATTTTCAGAGCTTATGACTTTCTTGGTTCTATCTCAACACAAGCTCAATCCTTTGAACCAGCTCATTTTCTTATCTGAGCTATTGACTTCTCCAATGTCAATAAAAATGCTGTTAATTGCTCCAGCACAGCTTTTGTGCCTCTCTGCATTGTATCATTTTAGACAGCATTTCAATTTGCTTATATTTATTTTGTGCATCCAGATTTTTCAACGTTTTCCTTCAGAAAACAGGAAGTGTTTTACAAGTCACTGAAATCACCCACAACAATTTTGGAGTTGGTAAAGCCAACAAAAGGTCTTTAAGTGATTTGTCCAAGACGAGTCAGTAAGTACAGCTACAGACAAACCCTGGAGATTTAACACTTGCTTTTTTCTCTAATCACAGTATGAAAACACTGCTGTCTCACCAGGCTGTCTTTACTGCTTCAAGTGGAATTTATTCCACCCCTCCATGGCCTCTGAAGTCCCATTTCTGTGATAGCACATAGATTTTTTCATTACCTCTTGACAAAATGCTTAGTACTAGTGTTTATTTTATCCCACTCCAGGCAAAATAACTGGAAAGGGATAATAGCCTCATCCTAACATCTATGGATATTTGGCATACTTTTCTTCTAGAACAATATGAAATAATATTTAGGCCAAGATTTTTTTTTAAAGGCTTCTAAAACTTCCAGGAATTCAAATGTCACCTAAGAGAAAACTCTAAATTTTGGAGGTTCTTTTTCTCCAGAAGGATGACTACTTCTTTGTCTTCCTTTCTGATGCCCAGTCTCACAAAAATGTCTTCAGAACTATTTCAAATAGTTAAATAAGTCCAACCCTTTCATCCTATGTGCAGAGCAATGTTTTGGTGGTTTTTTAGCAGTACAGCTGGATAAGTTTCTATTTCCCTGCACATGCATCACATTGCACCCTTCACACATCACTTCTTCACTCACAATCACATGCTGCAGCTTGTTTAGATTCTTGCCTTGAAACAAGGATCTATCTGTGCAGTCAAGATGAGTGTTTCCAATATTAAAATACAAAATTCTTTTGACTCAGAGAATTAGAACACTCATTAAAACGAGGATTTCTGCATAGATTTCTAACCTGCATCAATCTGTGTTTTAATCACAAATCTTTGAAGTGGGCAGTTCCACCTTGTTTCTGCCAGATGAAGAATGAAGTCTGACTACCAGCAGCATGGAAATGCAGCCCTTGTTTTATGTCCCAGATTTTTTGGTTCTGTGCTCTGCTGAGCTAATATGACATATTATAGCTGAAATATTATAATGAATTGTGTGAGGTTCACATTAGTTTGAAAGCATTCTTTACCAAGTTTGTGCTACCATCATTTGCAAGTCAATACAAAAAGGAACATAGCAGGAAAGCTAATCTGGTGTGCTTTGTATTGGTCTCTTTCTCATTAGTGTCAGAAATTAATTGCAGCATACACAAACAACTCAGGACAGTTCTGCTTCTCTCCTATAGTTAGTGACTAAGGGAATACTCAACAGAAGCCTCTAAGGGACTCTGCCTTGCACAAAGCTCTCAACCACAGAAAAGATAAATTTCTAAGTAATGCACTAATATAAACAATATAAATATAATTTATATATTTATATTGTTTATATTAGTGCATTACTTAGAAATTTATCTTTATATATGCATTACTTAGAAAATATCTTTATATTTATATATTTAGATGTAAATCTAAATATATATATATATTTATATGTATATGTATGTATACACATACATGTGCATTAATAACATATTTAGGTATGGCCCTAGGAGCTCTCCAGCTTCAGAACTGTGGCAGGTAGTTGGGAACAGAGTGACTGTGGACCAGCCCTGGCACTTGGATGTCCTCCCTTCAGTGGGATTACTCCACATGGAGGGAAAGCTCTCAATTTTTATAATGTGTGTACTTCCTTACTACTGGAGAGGGGGGTGAAAATGTAGTAGATAATAATGATAATATGAAAGCAGTGCATATAATAGATAGGATAGATACATACAAATATAATGATAATAAAAAATTACAACCTTTGCCTCTTTAACACTCACAATTTTCTGTCTTCACAATAATATCATTAGATATGAACAGCTTCAATCCATTTATTCCCTTTCAAGTCCTCAGCACCTCAAAAAGATTTCATTATATTCAGTTAATCAGAATGATTTCCAGTGCTTGTTTTCTTTATTGTTTTACAGACTTTCTGCCAGGACACCTCTGGCACTGGACATCTTGTCAGTGGCCATTGCTGGTGGATGGATCTCTAATCAGTGGAGTTCAGCATCCCACAGGAATCAGCATTATCCTCCTGTCAACCCCATGACACCGGGCAAGATCGATGCCCCTTCCCTGCCAGCCTCTGCTCCTGGATTGCTCTTGATTTATTGTGTCTGAGCTTGGCAAGGGGGTGCAGAGGGCTTTTAATCAATCAGAGGGTGAGGATGGAGCTGCCCCACTGTACAACACGCTGCTGCTCTATAAAGCCACGTGTGTCAAGCACCACAGGAATTCCAGTTACCAAAGGCAGGAGCAAGGAAATCTTCCTGGGTCAAAAAAGCCCAGAACATGTTGTTCACAGTTAAGCTGCAGAACCCCAAGCAGGGGGAGGCTGTTGGTGGGGCAGTGTTTGGTCTTTGATTTTGCAGCTCATGAAGAGCCAAGGCACAGAAGTGTGGATTACAACCATAATGGGGATTATGTGTGGATTACAAAAACAGTGGGGTGTATGTGTGGATTACAACCATAATGGGGTTTATGTGTGGATTAAAACCATAATTGGGATTATGTGTGGATTACAACCACAATGAGGTTTATGTCACAGGTTTTATAAAGTGACCCCACTGACAATTTTCCCAAACCCACAGTATGGCAGCAACTTCAGAAGGAGGCATATAAAGATGACATGCAAATGAGCAGGTCTAATATATATTTTTTAATTATAATCAATGTTAATTATAGTGTAATTCTGGGTATATAATGGAATAATGTCAGTTCTGGGTGAATTACTTTTATAATCTAATAGGTAAAATATCCCAGCTTCTTCTTATACTTTTCTCAGGAATCATTTGAAAACTGAACAAATTGTTCTAGAGTGCACCACAGAAATGTTGAATACTCTGGTAATTTCATACATATTTTGGAGCATTTAACACTTGCTTTCTAATGAGTTTTTGATTCTTACAGACCAGGTTGGAGTTTTGTTGTGTCTCTTACACTGCCTTTTCTAAAATATGATAAACTAAATCCATATTAAAAAGCTGGAGCTGTAGAGGATATTTACCAAAGAGAAGCATCCACACTTCAGAGCTAATCTTTATTCAGTACATGACTTTGTTGGAGTTACTAGAGAGTTCTCAATATCTTCCTAAGTTTCTTCAACCCTTGCAGCTTGACCCCACTAACTTTTTAAACCCTTCAGGATGCTTCCCATTGTAATTGATGTGTCCAGGCCTTGGTCTTCATTTGATATGCAACAAACAGCTGTCCAAGCATAAGAAAAAACATAAGGTGTGATTCACTTTGATTCATCCCCTCTTCCTCCCATCCTTAAGACATTGACTGCATCTAAAACTCAGCAGGGTATACAAGAAACGAAGTTAAACTTGACAAGCCAGCTTCATCTCAGATGTTTAATGGCACCTTTCTGCTCCCTGCCCACATTGTCATCTTTAACACAAACAATTTTTATGTAAATGAACTGTAAATTATCTTAAAAGAAGATTCTAGACTAGACTTTTGCACCAGCATGTTGTGCAAAATGAAGCTTAATATTGCAGTCATTACAGATGTTAATGGGAAAAGAAACTTTCTAAATAAATCAATCTTCTCCAAAGTTTTTTAGAGGATGATGAAAAAAACAAACCTTGTAAAGTAACACTAACATCATCTGTGTACATGACAAGAAACAGGGAAAACAATTAAAACAAAGAACCTATCCATAAGGGAGAAAATATTTTATCCATTTCAGTTTGCCTTGGGTGCTGATTCAGCCATGGGGGCCAGGGCTTCTCATAGAGCTCAGACTGGGCTGGGATTCTCCCTTAGCATAGAAATCAGGGGATAAACACTTGCAACTGAGCTTGATCTCTGAACTCCCTTGCTAATCAGTAGAGAGAAACGAGTCTTTCATGGAAGCCGTTTAGATCACCCATCTTAAACATCTGAATCCTGGAATTGCCTGTTTCTCTGTCCATCAGGAAAAAAGGGAAACTGGATGAGTAGGCAGCAGGATCTTGTCTAAAGCTGAGTGCATAACGTGCACCACTTTGATGCTGAACAGATCCATTTCCATCAGCACTTGAAAAACTTTTGAGAATACAAGGATAACTCAAATTCCACTCCAGCTTTCCTCTAGACAGGCTGGATTTGTTAGAAAAGTTTATTCCCTCCTGTCCATTCAACAGAAAAATTCTTACTGTCATTAAAGTCCCTTTGCAAAAAGTCTGATTCACCATAGTTGCATTTCTGCATGAAAAGTGGATCCATCTATAAACTGAAAAAGTGCAAAAGCAACTGGAAACAGACTAGAATAAAAGAGGAGATATTTTTACTAGTACTGGGGAGAAATTCTTCCCTGTGGGGGTGGGGAGGCCCTGGCACAGGGTGCCCAGAGAAGCTGTGGCTGCCCCTGGATCCCTGGAAGTGTCCAAGGCCAGGTTGAAAGAGGTTCTGAGAAACCTGGTCTGGTGCAGGGTGTCCCTGCCCCTGGCAGGGGTGGAACTCGGTCATCTTGTTTGTGAATTAGTGCAACTAATAAAACTGCTGCAGCACCAGCTGAGAAGCAGAAACACTCAAATATTGTGTGCTGTGCCCTGCATGAAGAGCTGTGATGTGGGGAACTGTTATAATAGGACACATAATGAGCAACACTCACACGCTGGGGTGTCCAAAGAAAAAAAGGTGCATTTATCTCCAGACCTCGATATTTATAGAATTCTAAAAGCGACCATGGATTGGAGGATGAAATTGCCACCTCTCCAACCACACTGATCAAACTAACAGTCCATCAATTCTCTCTTCTTCCAGAAAGATTCCAGAAAGATTCCATTCCAGAAAGGAATGCAAAACAATCATTATTTACATTAAAAGTGCATGAGAAACTCCATTACAAAAATGTAAACATCAGAAGGCTTAGAAGAACTTTAGAAGAACAGAGAGACAGGGAACTTGTGATCACTGTGTATTATTAGCACTGCTTTTTAATGAAGGCATGGGACCACAGTTTTGAGAACGATTTATTGCTCAGATAATCAGTCTCAGAGGCTGTGAGATTTTAGAGGAGCAAGCAGTCAGCCATAGCTCAAAGCAGTCAAAAGTTCTTTGTTACAAGGCAGTGTAGAGCTTTCTAATCCAATAGACAGATGCCACAAAAGTTTATTTTACTTTTCTAACCTATCACCTTTACTTACTTCTATTGCACTGCAGACATTTTATCCAATGAGCTGTTATCTCACATGCATCCAAATGCTTCTATTACAGCTTCTAACCTCTCAGCTAACTCTGTACAACCACACCCCTACATTATAAACCCTTCACCATCTTATCCATACAGTTTCTCACTTTCTTAAGGCATATTCTTACTTACAACTATAGAAACATAACTTTATGATTTTTCTACTTAATGCCTGTATATTTATTTTGCATCAATCCAAGCTTCTTTTAAGGCTGCAAATCAAACCCTTCAGTGTCTGTGGAAGTTTTTATTTTTCCATTTCCCACAGCTGTGCACAGCCTGCTGACCCTGCAAGGTCCCCAGGGACTGCACTGCTGAGAGCTGCAGGGTGTTTGGCTGTCGAGCAGCTCTGCAGCTTCACTTGTAGTTAATTCCAGCACGAGCTGCTGTCAGTCCTCATCTCCAGGTGCAGCAGCTCCAATGCCCACCGTGCTCACACTGAGATTTCTCACAGGTTGTTGCTTCTTTGTGCTTTGGGTGGCAGCCCTGGGCCACCCTGGGTGTTTCTGTCTGTGTGTTTGACCATTGCTAGACCCAGCAGTCCTCTGGGGGACTTCTAAGATGCCTTCTGCAAGTGACAGTGATGAATATAAAAAAATCAGGAAATCTAATGTAAGCACTTAAATCAAATTAAAAGAGGCTTAATCTGATGAGATAAACTAGGAGGCACAGAGCTGGAGCCAATGAACAAAGTTCACAAAATGCCCACTCTTGGATTTGATCACACAGGCACAGAGAAAGCTCTGCTTGATCTTTTTGTTGTGTTCCTTCAGGAGAAGCTTCAGGAGGTTTTTTCCAGATTGCAAAGTAGAATAAAAATCATAGAATAGGAGTATGGAATGGTTTGTGTAGGAAGAAATCTCAAAGACCATCTAATTCCACCTCCCTGCCAAGTTCACTCAGAACTCCACCCAACCTGGCCTTGGGCACTTCCAGGGATCCAGGGGCAGCCACAGCTTCTCTGGGCACCTTGTCAGGGCCTGCCCACCCTCACAGCAAAGAGCTTCCTCCCAATGTCCAATTCCCTAATTAAAGAAGCTGAGCTTGCTCATGTTTAATACTTCTTAAGTTTAGTGAAAATAAATCATTTTGGATGCCGCGAAAACTCTGTTGCTATGGACTCTTGTAAAAATAGACCATCAAAAATGTTTCTGTGGGCTTAAATAAGGAAAATCTTTGGAGGAAGTGATAATATAAAAAATTCACAATGTGAGAAGAACACAATAACTCAGTGCCACCTCTGAAATAACCTTGTTTCACTGCTGACAGAAGAGAAGATTTGGCAAAAACTGGTAACAGAGGAGTAAGTTTCATTGGCAGTAATCTAGGCAAGATCCTGAGAAAATCAGATGCCTTCTGAACTACATTCTTGATAGTGTTGAAATTATTTCTCAGGGTAAAGTTTTTGCTATGTACTATGTAGCATCTCTATCTGTCACAGAGGTAAAAATTAATATTAAATACAGCTCTACTTGTCAGACACAGTTAGTTTTACACAGCAGCTGTGCTCACAATATTAATCTGGTGTCCAGAATACAGATCAGGGGCATTTCTGGATCAGTACTTCAGAGGAGTAGGAGGCTGCTTTTTCTGAAAGCACTGCCAATGACCAGCCAAAAGCAGTTTTCCCTATGAGTGACATAAAAGATACATTAATGGAACCTGCAAACCTTATTTTTTCCAACCCACACCTCTTTCTCAGGAGGAATAAAGAATGACACTCAGCACTAAGTGTCTCTGTGGTTAGGGCAGTGGGTAAACATTCTACTTTGAAAAGTTTGCCAGTGCCACACTTCTGACAGCAATTTCACTGAAGCCCGGGATCTTCATCTCTGACCTGTCACAGTGCTCTTCTGGCCTGGTTGTAATTTGGGTGCAAAGTATCAGAACCACTACATTACTACAAATCAAAATAAATAAATAAATAAAATTAAAATCCATATCAAATATACTTAGCTACATGTCCTGCTCACAACTAACAATTTATTCACATGATTGCCCTGTAAAATGCTAAGGGATTTCTAATCAGTCAACTTGATTTTAACAGGGGATTCACTTG
>LTAT01000006.1:66485522-66498110 GCA_003286495.1 Chlorodrepanis virens | reverse complement strand
TTTAACAGGGGATTCACTTGCTCTACCTCTTCATGTATTTCTGAACCTGAACTAGCATTGCATAAATCATGTTCTGGGAGAAATAAACTCCCTTCACCCAGCTGATTTTTGCAGCTATTGCCATAGCCTCCTACTTATAAGTGTTTAATGGTGGTGCAAGCTACAGGAATGCATTACCACTTGTGCTGGTTGCACAACTGTTAAAACAAAAATTGGTTTTTTCCCTAATACGGTGGTTATTTTTTTTTTTTTTTAATATGGGGAAGAAGAAAGCACCCAATTCTAAATATTGCTTAAATAAAAGATTTAGCTCTTTCTTGCTGCTCCTTCCATTCCTGGGGTATATCACTTCTCCAGTTCATTTTGGCTGTTCCATTAGCATAAATTGTTCTTCAAGGCTTCATTCTGTTTTCAGAGCTTTTTTCCTTCTGCCAGGTGATAAGGTTTAATTCAGATTTCCACAGGAACTGTGCAGTTTTCCCTTCAGAGGGAAAATCCAGCATGCACAGGCAATAGTTGGTTCCTTCCACAAGCAGGGTAGTAGAGTCACAGGTTTTAAGGACAGAAAAAGCCATTTTGCTAAACAAATCTGTTTTATTGTAGAGTGCATATCTTCTGTACTTGTCTTGGTCTTTACCTGTGGTGCTCTCTGTATTCTACAGGCTTCTACTTCAGGCTCTTTAATTTCAATCCTCTACTTTGCCTGGTTTCCCCACTCATTCTGTGGGAGGCTCTTAAATTTGGTTGGACAACAAAACCAAATAGTCTGACAGCTTTACAATGATACCACCAGCACACACCGGTTTCAAAAGTGAATATTCTAGTACTTTTGAACTCTGTGGTGATTTCTTTGACATGAATTTCCAACCATTCTGCTTTCAAAAAGCTGCTTTGGCCAGCCAGTAAATTCTCCTCACCCTTCCCTTATTACATCTACTGACCAGGGCAAGAGCCTCTAATTTCCAAATGTTTATTTCTACATCCCAGCATTTTTATACATTGATTAATCTGTTTAAGTATAGAATAGCAAAATGTCTTTGAAAACCCTCAGGATTTCCTCTCACTCTTGCTTTTTAAATAATGAATCCATAAGTGTGTGTTGTATTTTTTTTTTGTGCTGTGTTATGCATGGTCTGTAGTTTTTGTTGTTTTGTTGCTTATTTACAAAGGAGATGTGGGAATTTTTATTCAACTCTGTATGGAATAAAACATTACACAATAAATAAAAAAACTTGTAGTCAAAAAAGAATAAAAGTGGAGTTATGTGGTAGAAAATGGGTAAACAAAGAGTGGAGGAAAACAGGAACAAGAATTTGAAATATTAAGAATAAATCTGGAAAAAAGGTATCATAGTAGAGACACAAATTATAGAGGAAATTGAGAATGTATGTAAGAAATAAGGAATCACTCACAATCAAATCTCAAAATACAGAACCTTTTAAAAAAAAAACAAGAAAAAAAATTACTTCTCTTGCCCCCGTATTTCACATTCAGAGCATTCCCATCTTGAACCACAGGGAGCAAAAATATTCCAGGGTTCATGAAGGGATTATTGAAAATAATGAAATTTGGAGAAGTATTACAGTTGTTCTACCATCACCTCTGGCCAAAAAGATCCTAAAACAGCAATTACAAAATAATTGATAAGGTATCAAGAACAAACCACATTCCCTGTTTCTAACATTAATTCCATAAATATCTAACTAGATCTGAAAATTGTTTCCAACACCTTTGGTCAGAAATGCAGAATTTCAGAAAACTTGATGGATCACTCAACACAGACATTCCAATGCATTTCCTGACCCAACTACTCCAGACACTGGGGTTTAGAGTGCCAGAATTGTATAAATGGACATGTTAATTTAATGAACATAGCCTGAGAATAAAGTGGGAGAAAAATCTGTCAGAGGCATATTTTTTGGATTCAGTTATGCCTGATGCAAATTTTATTTCAATGTGGCTTTTTGGAGAAGCATCCCCCAGCCCTTCGCAGAATTAATTAAATCAGAATTCAGTATCAAACTAACATCTAATCCACTGGACACTTCTTCCTTTTTAGACAGAGCTTTTGGGAAAGTAGAATAAACAGCCTTCTGGAGAGACCAGACCTCTCTCCAGCATGAAAGTGATGTACAGCTGCAAACCAATTAGGCTGAAAAGTTCCCAGATGTTTAGCCAAAAAGAACTCACTCCAGCAGCTAAACAAATCCATTGACTTAAAAACTCCCAGGATCTTAACTTGAAAGCACCCACACCTAGGGATCTCTTACAACATTAAATCAGAGATCTTTAAGCATTGCACATCCCTTCCAAATGTCAGGCATTTTTCTGCAAGCTGTAAATACTTCAGCTGAAGTTCAGCTGCCCAAATGCACCACAGCTGCCTCCAGTCAGCCACAATGCTCAAATCTCACAGTTATTCTGCATACATTCCACCAAAGCAGGTGAAAGCAACCCAATAAATTTATTCCTGGTGTTCCAAGTAACTTAATTCCTCAGTGTCATGGTCATGGACAAGGGGCACAATGTTTGTCATAAATTATCCTAAGGCTGACCAAAACTGCAGCCCAGTGCCAGGGAACTCCTTTGTTTTTATTATAAAGTTGCCTTACCTCCAGCAATCAGCCCAGTGTTTATTCTCAAGGAGGCTGGCCAACAAGACATTAATTTTACAAGGACTTCATCAAGTTCCCCGCTCCTCCTACAAACTTCTCAAAAATTCTGCCTAAGAAGTCCTTAATATTTTACAAAACACTTCCACAGGGTGGAAGTAACCTAAAGTTCCTTCTAACCCCAGTTTTCCTGGTGCAACAGTCAGAATCTTTGAGACAAAACTTCCTTATGCCTGGTCCTCCACACTCACTTTCATTGCCTTTCACCAGCAGCAGAGGCACAACCAAAGGGGTTCCATTTACAAACTCACTTTTCTTGGTCTGACCACGAAGGTTGGGATTCACTTCTTGAGGTCCTTCAGAGAATTGTTTCTCTTAAAAGAGAAAATCCTCACTCCAGCTGTCTTTAGAAAGTGCTGGTGAGGAAGTGTTTGCTTTTATGGAGTGAAATCCGCAATCAGGCAGACCAGGATTCTAGGAAAGCATTGCTGATTTTGAGCCACAACTCCTTGGGCCAAAGGAAAGTGAAGTTAGGACCTGTTGGTGATTTATGTGTGCAAACAGGAGAGCTTCTTGTCCTTTAATCAACCAAAGCATCTGGGGGAAAAAAAAAATGATCTTGTTGAAAACTCAACTTCCAAATGGAAATATATACAAAGACATTACTTTGAGCAATTTAAATGGTTTAGCTTTCAAATAACCTTTCAAAATCAAAATTTTTGTCTGAATTAAGCTCATTTTTTATTTAATTCCTTGTGTTCTAAACCAGTTCTGGTGTAAAACTGGAAGACAAAAAAGTGCAGGGTATGTGGGGTTTGCTTCTTTCCCTTCAGTCCTTAGTTACATTTTTCTTTCCTGCAGGGTGGGCAGGGAAGAGTCAGAAAAGTCTGTGGCTTCTAAATAGTATAAAAGGGAAAACTAAGAAAATGTGAAAGACTTGGGAGGATGGATGTCAGCAGGGAAGAAATTAATACAGTAAAAATTCATGATATCATAGGTTCAGGGGCCATAAAGAGAAAGGTACCTGTTTCCTCAGAGCATAACAGCTGGGAAAATAGAGGCATTTTATTGTTTCTTTTGGCTAAAGGTGCCGTTTCAGGGACTCTGATTTAATCTGTAAGGAGTTCCCACTCCTGCTGGATTCATTCCAGGACACTCAGGTGACATGGGTGACACACAGCTCCAAGGCTTCCAGTGACTCTCTCAATTTCTCCTTATGGAGCACAACCAGCACAGCACAGGGGCCCTGGAAGCCTCTGGCAGTCATTCACAAAGCTTTATTCTCATTTAGTGCACCCAGCTTCAGCAAACAGGCATGGTGGAGGGAGGAACCAGCCCACCAACACACCCAGGCAGAAAACAGTAAGGAGTCTCCTTCCTCTCTCATTACTGCTCACACAGGAACACATTCCTCTCCTTCTTCCTTGCCCTTGGAGTGATGGGGAATGTGCTGAAGCAGTCCTACAGTAGCTTAATTACTTACCACAAATCTTTTAAATGAGTTTATTCTCATTAATGTGGCATCTGGGAAATGGGTATTAAACCATCAAAGACCTTTTTGCTAATAAAAGGCCTGAAAGCTTGTTATTTGGAGGGTACTTCTCATCCAGAGCTTCACCTCCACATCAGGCTAACCAGAACAGTTTTTCTTGCTGAATTTGAAACTGCTGGAAATGAGGTTTTATTTAGAAGATGGTCAGGCACACAGGCAGTGCTGCTGTTTTATTATGCTTTATTCTATAGGTGACCCCTCTCTATAAAATTTGGGTGTATCTGTGCTGCCGTTCAGGGAGTAACTGCAACAGGCTGGGGACAGGAATGGTGACATTGCAGAGGAACTGGGCAGAAAATTCAGTTCAGTGTAGCTGCTGAGGGGTGCAGGTGGGCTTGTGGATGGCACTGAACCCTTGGGATGTCAGCCCCAGCTAACTCAGGTGTGCCTGAATCCACCACTGCATCCTAAACCTCAGCTGTGCTGGCCTGGCTTGGGCCACAGTCTATTTAAACAATCACAAAACATCA
Organism: Chlorodrepanis virens; assembly: GCA_003286495.1. NCBI lineage: Eukaryota > Metazoa > Chordata > Aves > Passeriformes > Fringillidae > Chlorodrepanis > Chlorodrepanis virens. The sequence continues at coordinate 66,493,476 of LTAT01000006.1, read as the reverse complement.
GGTTCTAAAGTTTATCCATTTTTAGCTGGTCGAGGTAACAAGCACACTTCGGGTCACTCCCTATTTAGGAAATTTAAAGTAGGAAATTTAAAGGCATTTACTGCAAGAATCTCTCCTGTGACAAAATGAATGCATTTTATTTTAGTTTTCTAGTAATTTCTAAGAAATAAGAAGGAGACCAGAGCAGCCTGCAGCAAACTCTGGAGGGCACTGCTTAAAACAGAAGGAAAAGAGTTCCAGGACGGCCAGCCCACTGTCATATCCAAGCTTTTCTGTGATTCCTGTACAGCCTCCTTTTAGACCATTTTCAGCAAATTAAGTAAGGAAACCAGTCTGGTTTTTAACCATTTCCACACTGTCAGGACAAGGGTTCACAGACAGGTGGGATCTGTGTAGAGAAATTCAGCTTCTTCTTCCCTTACAGTCCCACAAAATGGCAAAATTTACACAAATTCTGTGCAAATTCAGTAACAATGTCAAGAAATAAACTGTTTGTTTTTTTTTTCTCTATGTGGATATAAAAATGGAAAGGTAAATTTTGCTGGAATCTCCTTTCTAACCATTCATCACCAGGTTAAACTTGTCTTTGTCCACTGAAAGAAATTACCTTTAAAATTGAGCAAGGATGCTAATGGCAATGGCACAGGATTCCTGCCCTGGTGTCTTTCTCTTACAGGCACAGGTGAGCTCTCACCAGCTCAGCCTTCAGCTGCAAGCACAATTCTGATATATTTCAGGCTATTGAGACACAATATCCATCCTTTGTGTTAGCCCTAGGCCCAATTTTATGCTTCATGGCAGCGATGGTGTCAGCTTGAAGAGTGCGTTGGTGACTTTTTGAAACCAAGATACCAGAAATGGGATTAATCTGAGCAAAAGCAGACATTCCTGCTGTAGATAACTGCACTGTGTCTCTTGTCCTGCACCCCCTCAACAGGTACCAGAGAGGAGGAGGAGGCACTAACAGCGCTGTTCATCTTGTGCTGAAACAGGCATCTGAACCTGGCAGATAAATCACTCTGAAATGTTTCTTTTCCACACTGGAGGCAAAGGGAGCTCAGCTGGACAAGTGAGAATACCCAGACAGGGGATAAGGGCCTCAGCCCTGGTGCTTCTTGCAGAGCAGCATTTTTTCCACCCTGTTGTCCATTCCTTCAAACATCCTGCCTTCCTTCCTGTGCAACAAGGGTTCTGGAAAAGGCAAGAAAAAGGGTTAGGGACAGTGTAAGAGTGTGACCAAAGGTGACCATCCCAGGTGTTCCTCAAAGATGGTGCTGGATAAATCAAGTTTATGATGAGCACAAAGTATCTCACTGCCACAGCACTTCTTTCTGTTGTGTAGAAGAAAAGTTTGGTGCAGGTAAAATTCTTAATTGTAAGGCAGAGCTGCCTTCAGGCAATGCATTCTTGTCTGTCTGTACAGTGATTTCATCTTTCCCATTACTGTGACTGACAAGCTCCAGTGAAGAAATGAGCAGATGTCTTAAAATGTCTGGAAAATTCCTTTCCAGAATTCCATTTCTGATGACAGCAAAGTTCAGAGGGGAAAGGAAATAAAAATTAGAATTGAAGTAGTGTATTGCTGTTGTGACAGCCATTAAAGGTGCATTTATCAAAGACATTGACTGCCATCAAAAATCAGACTTCCAGTCTAAACTTGTAGTTCCTGCTGCAAAAGGAGGCTTTGTCTAGGAATCCCAGTAGGCTCAGACTGACTGAGGGAAGGAGGATGTATACCAGACACATTTAGCTGGCTAAACTGATGGAAAATGTTGTGAAACAGGAGTTTAAAAAAACAAAAAACCTCACAGTTTTTTTTTTAATTTCCTGGCAGAATCTGCTACTTTAATGGCTTTGGACAATCCTGATAGTCTTGGAAAAAAAGCATCAACATGCAGAAGGAGGAAAGGACTTTTAATGAATACCAAAATATTCAAATGTGTGTTTGCTATTCCTGGTGCAAGTAATAACAGGCATTTCAGTGCAAGGAAAATGCCAGCCAAATAGGAAGCAGTCTTAATGAAGTGTTGACAGTGTCCTAACTAACCCCCAAACATTCATCCTTTGCCATGAATACACAAAACTCCAGAGACGCTTTGAGGGAACTGGCTCAGATTTGCAGCTCACCCAGAAGGAGGCACAGGCCCATTGAAATGCAAGTCTGAGTCACCGATGGGAGAAGTGGTAACCTAAGGTAAAGCTTTGCTGCATTGCAATTCCCACCCTGAGGGTTCCCCAAGGGTTGGTTTTTTTCCTGTGTGAGGTCTGCATCTCAATCTAAACTACCCAATCAGTGAACACACTGAACAGAGGGCTTACATTAACACATGGCATCAGTCATGGCTTTATTTTGACAATATTTAATTAGGTACCAAGCTGGAAGTAAACATCAAACCCAGGGAATGAGCACAGAGATTAATGTGAGCAATAACTGGAGATGGGACTTATTTATAAATAACAACAGACTATAACGAATCCATAACTGGCACGTTGTTGCACACCTGTTATTTTGCTGCAGGTCATAATATTTGAGGATTTCCTGGGCCTAAGCTAAAAGAGAATTACTATTAGTTGTTCATAACCTAAAGCCCTTGAAGCAGATCTAAGCCATTCCAGTAATTCCTGCAGGGAACGAGGAGATGTCCCAAGTTATTTCCTTTGCTGACCCTCTGTGTCTGCAGAGGCTTTAAAACAGATATTTGCTGTGAGCCTTGTGCTTGCCAGGCCAGGATGGCTCGTGCTCATTCCATCTGAAGGGTAGAACAAGGTGTTTGCTGCTCGTGGTGTTTCCTCACCACTGCTTCACTTTGAAGCATGAAACACTCTTAACAGCAGCATTCAACCCTGGACAAAAGCAAAGAGCTGGGCATTATGGATTCATCTGTCACAGGGAAAAGATAAAATAAACCATGAGAGAAAATACAGCAGCTGTGCTGAGACTTGGAGCCAGATATGGGATATGTGTGCTTGGAGGGACAGGACCAAACCAAAGCATTCTGTCCTCCACTGCTCTGCTGAGGGGGTCACTGCTCTTGCTGCCCAGGGAGCTGCAGCTGGTTCACACATATCCCACAAATACTGGAATTAAATCCACTCATCGAGGTTAAATCCATTTATCTGTCTCACCTGTGCCCAAGGTGTTGGTGTTGGAGGGGGCCTGGCAGTCTGGGACAGCTGGAAAGGTGCTGGGACAATTTCCAGGCTGCAATTAATGCAGATCAGCACTGACCTCAGGGTGCACTGCTGGCAGGAAATTTGATTCTTTTTAAGGGTTTTCTCCCACTCAGACTGCTTATGAATTGAAAAAAAGGAGAGGGATAAAACTTAAGAAGAACCACTGGAAAATTGGTGGGTCATGGGACTCTGCTGAGCAAAAACACAGGTAAACAAAGGCTGTGAGTCACCCACAGAGGAGCACCCACAGCACATCTCACTGGCTAGAGCACCACTGAGAGACCACTTCCTTCTCTTCTTTGCCACCATTAGAAATTTGATTTCTCAAAACACAGTGGCCACATTGCCTGTCGGTGACACATTATTCCTCTACACCCACAAGCAGATTTTTTTTTTGATCCCAAAACCTACCTCATCCCTCAGACATCCATGGAGTGACTGCCTACAGAGCACAGATTCTCAGTGGGAGCTCAGTGGATTCAAAATACAGAGGGTTTTCTCTGTCTTCTTTCAGAGTTGGATGTCAGGTTCATTGATTTCAATAATTAAGGCATGTCTCACATCTGTCCCAGACCCATATACCTGTGTTCTTTCCAAACAGCTTGAGGGTTTATTTTTGACTGGGCACTTTAGTATGTGTGCCCTGATTAAACTGAATTTTCTTATTTGATTTGATTGCCTTACACAAGGCAAATCTCTCACAACTTACAAAGCAATCTCTCCAACTTCAGAATTTCAATAATTTTTCTTGTGCCTGTCCCTCTGTCTGTCTGTTGTACTTTTTTGATTGTGTTGAGTAGGGACTGCAGAATTGCCCCATTCTCTAACACATCTTCCTAAGCATGGATTGATTCTGGCAGGCTGGAAGAAACCATCTCAAAATTGAGAAGAAATTAAAGAAAGTTGCACTGCATATCCATTTGGATACAGAAATATGGATAGACCAGCAGCTCATACAATGAGTATGTATTTGTATTATTTTATAGCTTTAAATAGCTTTATAGAGTTGCTGCATCCCCTCTGGTTACCTGCAGTTCCAGGGTGAATTAGTGGCCCTGTATGCAGTTTATGCATTTGTTTTGTATTACACATCAATAAAAGCCATCAAATTCTCATTTATGGATGGAAACTTTGAGGCAAAACAGTGCAGCAGCTGCCTTGGTATGAGTTATAGGGCAGTCATTTGTTCAAGTCAGAGAAAACACTGCTGCACTTCCAGCTAAGCAAGTACAAACTGTGACCCCACACTGCACCAAACTGCTGCCCTAAACATAGCTGGAAAATTGATGAAATTATCCATTCTGTGGGGGCAATCTGAAAGGACAGCAGCCCATTACAGCTGGTGTGGCTCCTCAGCCCTGCTGCAGAGGGAGAGCTGTTAATGGGAGCCAGAACTCCAAAGCACAATCACATTGTATTGAGTGACCAGGACAGATGTGGAGCTGTCAGAGATGTGTAAAAACAAATCCGCCAACCTCCTGCACTACAACACCCTTCACAGCAGGGGAGAGAGCAGGGTATTGTCTCTTCTCTCCTTTGTTCTCCTCAAATCATAAAGTTGACATTCTCCTGACAGAAGAAGGGATTTTAGCCCTGTGAGTTCAGCCCATTGGAATTCTGTACACACAGGACTCACAGCCTGCTTTGGTTGTGGCAAACATTTAGGGAAGGGCACCCACAGAGAGCAGCTGCCTTCTGCAGCACAGTGTGGACACTCAGAAAATTAAAATGATTTGTCTCTTTGCCCATCTCTGACCTTGGAATTGTGGAACAGAAGCACCTGGGGAGCTCCCACTGGGAGCTACAGGGGGGTAACAGGCTGCAGGTGTGCCTTCCCTGGACACTGACGTGGTGACCCACCAGAATATTTGTCACACAGGATGTCTGCAGGGTGAGATGGAGAAAGAATGGAGCTCCTGCAGATATCTCTGTGTGCTCTCCTCCCTGCTCCACTCCTCAGAGCCCCTTTGAGCCAAAGCCTGGCAGGGAGCAAAAAAGAAAAACAACCCAAAAAGAATAAAGAGAACAAACTAACGAAAAAATCATAGAGCTGGAGAACCTCTCCTGTGAAAACAAGCTAAGAGATGTGGGGCTGTTCAGCCTGGAGAGGAGAAGATGTGTGAAAAATGTGGCGTTGGAAAATGAAATATAATTAAAATTAAAATTAATAGAATTAAAATTAAAATTAAATGCCTTTAAGCTGAGGGAGAATAGATTTAGATTGGATGTTAGGAAGAAATTCTTCCCTGTGAGTGTGATGAGGCCCTGGCTCAGGGTGCCCAGAGAAGCTGTGGCTGCCCCTGGATCCCTGGAAGTGTCCAAGGCCAGGTTGGATGGGGCTTGGAGCAGCCTGGTCCAGTGGAAGTGTTCCTGTCCATGGCAGGGGCTGGAACTGGAGGATCTTTAAGATCCCTTCCAACCCAAACCATTCTCTGACTCTCATTTATTAAAATAATTTTTTCTTCTTATTTTTTTTTTATGTAATTGGAATAGAATAGTGAATAAAAGAAGATGTTGCCCTTCTAGGCTCCAAAACACTTTGGAAGTGTTACCTCATTAACATTAAGTAAGGTAAATGCCCAGCCTTTCTAGGCTTGTTTAATGCAGTTGGAAGGGGTGTATTTTTCCTCCTGTGTCTAGCAATTAGCATGATTTTACAAATGCACTTTAATTACACATAAAAATAGAATAAATATTTTTGCAGCATTTTGATTTAAACAAGCACTTCATTAAGCCTTATTAAGACCTGCCATATGCTTTGCATACCATAGGTTATTCTAAGTGCACTTCTGGAAGTTTTCAGCTTGGGAGGAATTTACATTATTTGACATGGGCAGCCTGCTATGTTACTGACTCAAAATTGCAGATGCAATAAATAATTATGATTAAAAGCACATTAACACTGTAATAACTGGGTGCCTGTTTTGATGGTTCCTAATGAGCCACTGTAGCTGAAAGGGCATCAAGCAGCACTTGTGAAGCACTGTAAGGTCAGTGGTAGTTAAAAAGTGTATTATTCAAGTTACTGCCAATTTTTGAGGCTAGGATGTGCTTCCTTGCCACTACTCAGCTCACTCTGTGCCAGCTGTCACAGTGAAATCTTCTGGATTTGTTTTCTTCAACCCTAAAACTTTCTAAGTTACAGGGCCCAGAAGACCAGTAGCTCAAAAAGATGATTTTCCTTCCCTTTATTTTCACCCAGTTCCTCTGAGTTTTAACCTAGTACTTCATGCTTGACTTTGTGCTTGACTAAAGCACAGATTGTTTTTGACAGAGCAGATAGGAGGAAATCCAGAAGTTTTTTCCTAAAGGGAACTGGGGATGCTGCTCTTCCTGAGAGGGAATTAATTAAGTCCAAGTTTTGGCATTATTTAAATCAATTAGTATTAGTTTTCCTTTCATCTATCATCTTTTCTTTCTCTAAATATTGTTTTACCTTATTTTTATTTCTTTTTGCTCTCTATCCATTGAAGGAAAACAAAATAAATAAGCATTTGTTTTCTTTAGAACTGAAAAATTTTAAAGACGTGTAGACACATTTTTGCCAACATTATGAGTTTCTTGAATCATTACAGAGCATATCTTCTTTCTTATCAACATTTTATAACATTTACTGCGTCCAGACTTTAGCAGAGGTAGTGTTAGAGCTCTGCCTCCTTTTCCATGAAGACAAAGGCAGCATATAAAATAAACTTAGATTTTCAAGTCCAGTAATGAAACTGGAAAGTAAAATGAAACTGGAAAGCAAAATTCCCTCTACCCCTTCTGAGTGTTAAACCCTTTCTGGGATGATTCAGCTCACCACTCTGTTTGTATGAATACATCTCCAAACTGCATTTAAAAATGCAGTGGAATTCAAAATCAATTGGTTTCAAAATGCAGTGGGTTCAAATCCTTTAATTTGGCTGTTGGGAACAATTTTTTCCCCAAAAGGGTTGCCAAGTCCTGGCAGTGGTGGGGTCACTACCCCAGAGGGATTTAAAGGCCGTGTGGATGTGGCCCTTGGGGACATGGGTCAGTGGTGGCCTTGGCACTGCTGGGGAGCAGCTGGATGAGCTCAGGGCCCTTTTCCAGCTGAAATGACCCCGTGAGTTCTCTGTCAAACAGGTTGATTTATCCCTGTGATTAGAGCTCCATGACCAGAGCAGTCTGTCAGCAGATGTGTGAAGCCAAGCCAAGCCAACCTTCAGTTCTGGCCCCTCTGGGCTGGGTTGGCCACAGCTTGAATCCTTCACTTCTCCTAACTGACCTTGAGAGCCCACCTTGGGCTTTAAATGGCATCAAACTCACTCAGAAGCTGCAGCTGCTCCACACTCTGCTCTCTGCCCCTCATGTTTTCTTCCCCCAGTTTTTCTCTGTGACCTGGTAAATCTCAGCTGGTAATTATTGAGTAAGAGCCGAAATGAGGGATGCAGGACTCCAGGCAGCTCTCCAAAATGCAGTTTGTTACATCCAAGATGTCACAGCAGTCCAGGGCCATGGGTGACAGAGCTGTGCCTACAGCTGTCAGCTCCAGCTGCAGGCAGGCCTGCAGACCCTGAGTTTAGGTTACATTGCATTCTAGACTTTTCTTTGCTGAGCATCTTCATACATAGAACCAATCTATACCTTAACTTTTACTATAGCCTACATAACTCCTATAATTACCACATTCATGTTCCCATCCTCCAATCACTCACAGTCAGTACATTACAGTTTAAACTAGAAGTTGTTTATCAATTTTCTTGCAGTAGAAAATTCTGAGACCTTTTTCTACTTGCCACATTTGCTGACTTGTTTG
>LTAT01000006.1:66471908-66485509 GCA_003286495.1 Chlorodrepanis virens | reverse complement strand
CTGAGACCTTTTTCTACTTGCCACATTTGCTGACTTGTTTGCCTGTGCTCTCCTTCTGCTTGGTAAAAACATCTTCTTGCTTGGGGTGGGTTTGTCCTTTGCTCTAAGTCATAAAAACCCCTTCTAGCTAACACACTCTTTGCTCCTTGGTTAGCCAGTCAGACTGGCTCAGCAATTCTTTTCTTCTATGTCAAAACTTGCTTCCATCTCTATTCCTTCATCAGACTCTACATTCAAAAATCTTTCTGCTAAGCACACATATCTGTGAGACTTTCTTATCAAACTTTCATCCTTCCCAACAACTGAGTGTAGTTGTGAGTGAGCACTGCTGATCTTAAACCTACCCAGGGCCCTGATGGAAAGGAGCAGCTTGGTTTGGACTTTTTCACTCCCTGAAGGGAATCATATCAGTCAATGCTACATCTGTTGAAGACATCCATCTCACAAAGAAAAATGAGTGGAAAAGGATTAATTCAACTGATGAATGTTCACCTAAATATTTTCTTTCCACAGAACAAAGTCTTGTACGTGCATTTGCCAGGAACTCACCTTCTGTAAAATCCTTGGCTCGTCAGAGGCTACAAGTCCTCTCAATACCTTCCAAGCCCTCAAGCTCAAAATGGAACCTGATAAATTACCCTCTGGGTCACAGGCTTTGGACTGGCATCTCACTGATGAAAACAGTTCACCTACCCAGGAAAAATGTTACAGGAGTGCATATAGACAGACACGTGGCAGAAGATTGATGTGAAGGACATCTACAGAACCTTTTCAAGGTCTTATAAAGGTAAAATCATTGGCCTGATTGCCTTTATATTAATTTATTTAAAGGATTTTTAGTCCCATGTTGCTTGCCCAGTGAATATTTTATTTTGCATTTATATATTAACCAACAGACTGCAGCTGTTTGTAATATATCAGTAATGGGGAAAGAGAAAAACATTTTCTTTAAAGTGATCAAGCAGCAGACAGAGTTTGCAGAACAAGGCTTGTATCACATAGAATAGCTCAGCCTTATTAAAACATCTCAATTCCCACAAGCAACAAAAAGTGTCTTGCTTTTGAGGACAGCCAATCTGTGGTGTGACTTTTGAAAGAGAATCAGTTCAGTGCAGAGGGTCTCTGGGTCTCATATATTTGACAAAGTAATGATTTACTTCAGCTAACTAGTGTGCAATGGTTCTGAGCTTAGCCAGAACAAAACACAGAGCTGATCACAGGCATGATGTGCTGTGTAACTGAGAGCTTCTCAGAACTGAAAGCACCACAAAAATGAGTAATTCATTACTGCTTTCTTGAAAAAAAAAAATACAGCAGCTTTTTGCTAGAGGCACTTTCATTAAATGCAATGAAACTCTTTTTTTCTGTAAATGTAGCTGACTTTCTATAACTCCCTAAATGCCACTGAGTGCAGAATGGAGGGGAACATGAATGAAATTCTACTCTCACTGCTCCAGCATAAATCAAGGAAGACTTCATTTAAGTAAGAGAAGTTTCAGCTGTTTATGTGACAACTAAGCTGCAGATAAAATTCTCTGCCCAGTCCATTGCCCTGTGATGCCTGGCTGGTATAAATCAGGGCAGCTCTCTCAGCTCCAGCAGGAGATCCCCCAGTTTGTACCAGAAGATGTATGGAGAGTGGAAGAGGTTAAAAGCAGTCAGCTGCATGACTTTGAACCTGGCTCTAATGGTGCTCGTATTTTCAGCATTTTAACTCCTGCTGGCTGTGCTGTATGGCTGTGGGGGATGGCTGAGTGTTTCAGGTGTTCAGCAGCAACCCAGAGTAACCACGATCAGAGCAGAAATCAGGAGAAATAGACTTAAGATAACAAATGGCTTTGATATAGGTCCTGAACAGTGATCAAATCCCTGTATAAAAGGGCTGTGCAGGTATTTTATCCTAAATCCTTCTGTCTGTGCTGAGAGCAGATGCTCTTCTGTGTAGCACCAGAAAAGTTCTTCAACTCTGTTGAAGTTTTTGTTGGCTCAAAAGTTGGTTGAACAGAACATAAAGACTGTAAGTATGACTCCAAGCCCCAGGTTTTTCAAGTGAAAACACTTTGCAAGGGCCCCCAATGAAGTCGATTTGCAGTCTTGCCTTCCATAATATCTTCATTTGCTCATGAAACTGCAAAGTTCTTTTCAAATGAAGGATCATGTCCAGAGGAAGATTCACAGCTCAGGTGAGAGTGGATCCCAGGGGTGTTCTGGTAGCAGGAAACTCACACCAACACTGACTGGGTATTTCTACCCCACACTGTGAAATATTTGAGGTGTTCATTCCATAGGAATTATCAATATGACTTAAGAAGAAAGTTGACCTATTATTTGCTAATTTAAAAGTTGCGTACCACTGTGTTCTGTCTTGACAGTGTGGTACCACTCTGAATCTTTAGTGAGAATCTTAAGTACATCAATATGAGAGGATACATTTTATCTTCCATGTGCTTTCATGTACTGAATTCTCATTTTCTATAAACAATGCTTTTTCCAGAGCTTTCATATACATGAACAAGGGCAGAAAAGACAATGTCACAGGTATAAAATCCATAGTGTTTTCTGTGTGCTATTCTGCATAAGTATGAGTGTTTTTTTTAAAACTGCACATAGTTTATGTTTTTCCAGAAAAATATCAGGAAGGCATTCTCCATAGTTTTATTTTAAAAGTAATGAATTATTTTTTGCTTTGAGGAGAGAAACATTAAATGAAAGTACTGCATTTTTGTAGTGCTGAAAGGAAAGGCTCAGTGAATGAGAAAAACACCTGGACTTGCTGCAGGCTAATTGCCTCACAGACAAGCCACAGAAAAGAGAGTCAGTTTTGAAGAACACTATCAGAGGTTTCTGATATCAGGTCTGCAGAAGTGTCACCAGATTATTCATCATTCATTCAACAGATGGAATTGATTTTTGCATGAAACCTTTACATGTAAAGGAAGGAAAAGGATAAAAGACTCTCTGAGCTTGTTGATGTACAAGAAAAGCAGGTAGAAAACAAATTCAGATTTTAACAGATCATGGTGTGGAACTATCTGATTAGCAACAGTGGGGATTTGTGTTGCATGTGTGGCCATTGTAAGATAAAGTGATTGTATTGCAAGAGCTAATGCTTCAAGCTCATACTTTTCTTTTTCTTTAATAATTTTTTTTTGAAATTGGCCATGGATTGATACATCCTCTAATCTGCTGTGATAGCCACAAGGTCACTTATGTGCCTGCCTGTGTGGAGTGGATGCTCACAATTGAGATGCACCCAAGCACTTGAACACTTCCTCCAGGGGACATTTAATGGAATAATTTCATTGTGCACCTCTCAGCAGCACCAAACAGTGCTTTGAATTCACAGGAAATTTTTTTAAGTATGGCTTGTCAACAGCAAAGTTACTATGGCAACTGTATCGGTTTAAATCCTGTCAGATTTGGGTTAGAGTCTGTTTTTACTAATTTGCCATTTAGGCTTCATACTTCTCCTTGTTAAAACATTCAGGGGCCTGTCTCCCATATAATATATATACTTTTTTTTTTTGATAGACCAATCCTTATCATGTTTTCCTGTAGTTCCAAGGGAGTCAGTATTGCTACTTTGAATTGGCCCCTGATTCTAGGAGTCCTGTGCATAGACTATAAATAGTTAATTCAGATGTACACTGGAAAGCATCTAGTGGAATTTGAAATTTTCTAGGATTTGTTTTTGGTCCTTCAGCTGTCCTGCCACAATTTGTGTTGCTCCTTCCTCTCACTCTTCCTCTGCCCTGGTGTGGATCCTCGCATCCACAGGGGCTGCAGCTCCTTCAGGGATATCTGCCCCAGCCTGAAGAATTTCCTGTTCTACTGACCTTGGTGTTCCCTCCGCTGTTTCTCTGTGGTTCCCTCCCACTCTCCCAGTATTTTCTGTTCTTATTCAAATAAGTTTCCAGAGAGGAACCACAAAATTTCCAGATGGGTTCAGCTTTGTCCTGCAGTAGGTCCATGGGCTGTTGTTTTTGCCACGTGGCAGCCCTTGAACTCTTCTCTGAAATTTGCATGTAAAAATTTCTTTCCTCTGCAATATAGACTTTGCTCTTCCTGGGACGTGATGCAGGATGTGCTGGAACTCTGTGAAAATGGAGTTTCTGGTATCACCTTCTGACTTGCATCATATCCCAAATTAAAGTAAGGCAAACAATTCCAAATTCCTTTAAAGTTGACCAAGGAATTGCAAAGTTCACCTGCCTTCAGCCCGCTAATTATTAAGGCATGAGGGTGAAATTCAGCTTAAAATTGAACCTGCTCAGAGATTTTCCCCATGTGAGATAGTGGGGTTGATCTGTCTGCCCTGTGTCTCCACAGGAAATCAATGTTTTCTCTCTTATGAGGATCAGGGCAACTACCCCAAGTTCCCAAGAGATGCTATTTAAATAGGTGCCCTGTGGACAGCAGGAGTGAGAGATTTTCACAGGGCACTCCAGCATGCCCAAAAATGCATGTCTGAGACAGCTGGAATGAGTCATCTACTGTAAGTGAATCCCTTCTCAATGACTGTGGAGATGAGCAGCTTTAAAACCTCTTCCAAATTTCTTCTGGCTCAAGTTCAGATGGACCTGAGCCCTCGGGCTGACACAGTGAGGTGCTCACTACATGACAAATTCCTGGCATTCTCAACTGGCAGAAGACATGACAGTGTGGCTAAATTAAGAGACAGAAGCTCCCTAATTAAAATAGACTGGCAGTACACATCTCCAAGTTCATGAACAAAGAGATAAAGAGAATTGAGTGGGGCTCCAGTGCAGTATTTGGGTCTTCACAGCAGGGTGGTTCTTATCCACAATGCTTCCAGCAGCTCCTGAGTTAGGACACACAGTTTGGTTAGGTCCTGGCATAAGGGCAGGGTGATTCAATAGGTATCATCCCCTTTTCTCCCAGTCCCTTGCTAGAAAACCCAAGCACACAGGCATGGTGCAGCTCAGGAAAGCTTGCCATGAGACAGAGCAGGGAAGGTACCTGTGCTTATCTACTGGACTGCAGAATTAATATCTGTTCATTTAAAGGACTCAGTGGCTGACATTCCCTTTGGGAGGCACCCACAGAAATGGGTTCATGGTACTGTGTAAAGAACCTTCTTTTATTGCACGGCTTGAAAGCCAAAGCCAGGGAAAGAGGTTTCCTTGTCAGCAGTGGTGGATCAGAACAACATCTGCCTTCTTTGCATCATTTCATGTCAGGAGTGAATGGAAGAGGTGCCTCGTTCCTTGGCAGCGTGGGCTGCTTTGCTCTACATCCCTGGTACATGAAGTGGAATTCCTGATGCACTGAACCAGACCTGGGTGAAACCTGGAGCCATGAGGACATTGGAAACCACCTCTGTCTGCTGAAGTCCTCTTGTCTCTGGTAAATCACAGAATCATTGAAATGCTTTGATTGGAGTGGACCTTAAAGATCATCCAGTTCCAACACTACCATGGGCAGAAGTGGCACCCACTTGATCAAGTAGTTCAGACCCCCATCCAACCTGGCCTGAAACAATTCCAGGGATGGGGCAGCCACAGCTTCTCTGGGCAGCCCGTGCCAGTGCCCCACCTCTGTCTGAGCAAAGAACTCCTTCCTAACATCTAACCTGCATCTCTCCTCTTCAGTTCAAAACCATTCACCCTTGTCCTGTCACTATCTGCCTGTGTAATTCTACTGGGTCTGCTGGGGCGTTGTAAGTGCAGAAACTTGGGAAACACACAGAGAAATTTGCAATTTACACCGAGTTCTTTCTGCTCCAGAAAGCTCTTCCCAAGCCATTAGGAGTTTTATAATAGTGATCTCTGGCTGACTGTAGATCCAACAGATGAGCAACAGCCAACTATCAGTGCCTCCTAATAATATCCCTGAGTCAGGAGAGAGTCCCAAGAACATTATGACACTGAACTGAACCAAAAAAGGTGAGGATATTGCTTGTATAAAATTAATATTCTGTGTAAAAGCCTACTTTATTGTTATTAATTGAAAAGCTCCATTAACTTAAAAGGCAAAAACAATGGGCGGTAAATTATTTTTTTCCAGGGTTAATCTTCCATTGAATGGAAAGGGCATATTATTTTGCTTCCATTAAAGTGATATTAAAGTTATATTTCTAAATGTTTGTACAAAAGTGATGTGGCATGAAAAATGAGGTAGGACTTGATACCCTTTAACTGGGAATTTATTTTGCACAGCTTGATATGATGTGGAGCACCAGGGTTCCCTCCCCATCCTGGGCAATATTTTGAGGTAATTCAAAACTGACACCCTATGAATGAAAACATCATGTGCTGCAACTTCATTTCTCTTTAGAGAACAGTTCTTGCTACAAAATCCTGGTGTTTCATGGAGTTTCCCCCATAGCAGGTTTAGCAATGAAAAACCAGAGCCACAGGTCAATTTGTAATTTTCCCAAGGTCACTCAAGAAATGTCTGTTCAGTAATCAAACCCAAGCTTCCAAACTCCCTATCTAAGCTATTGACTATTTAATTCCTTACCTACTAGCAGTTTCAGATAAAGTGCAAAAGCAAACTGCAGCATGCTTTCATAGGATTTGCACGGAATGAAATCACAACAGTTTCACAAGGTGCCATGTGGCAATGGAGCTGTGCAAATTATTTTCCTGAATCCTTGTTACCTGCCCCAAATCTGATACAGGATTTAGTTTGGCCTGTTACAAAAGAGGATTGCACTGAATTATTGCCACCAGGCAGGAGTGTGTGTACAAGAAACATTACACTCCCTCACCTGACATGTGATGACTTCTTTGGAAGTCTCCTGGAAATCTGTGGTCCCTGCTGCTGGAACAAAAGTTCATAAGGATTGCTGTAAATGTGACAGCTGAGAGCAGACAGGCTTCAAGTCCCAGTTGTACAAATAGTGCAACAATAGTGCATGCCTGGATTGCTCCTGGACAGACAAAACCACTCTGAGGACAGAGCTAATGTGCAAGTAAAGCTGCCAGAGGCAGGGATTTCAAATCACAAATGTGCTACAGGGCATTGATACTGGGAGTAAAAATGTATCTCTTTAATTTCAGTGTTTATGTATTATTTAATATGTAACTAAAACACGAGTTTTGAAGTGAGGAGATGATGTTTTGAGTGAAGAGAGGATGTGAGAACCAGAAGAGAATGTGAAGAGAAGGACAGAGATCATGTTTGGTGAGGAAGAGTGTGGAGAAGAACAGAGCTGGGAAGAGAGTAGAGAGCATTGAGAATGAGAATAACATAGGACAAAGTGAGAGGCAGAGCAGAAATCTTTCACAGGAGTCAAAATGTTCTTGATGACACTGGTGATCAGTGCTATGGTCACTCCAGCCACTGCCTGGCTCATCTCAGATGTTCCCTCATGGAAGGTGTCCTTGTTGGCAAAGATGGAAGAGGAAGTAATAATAAATGAATAATTACTCTAGACTTTAACACTCCAAGACCTTGTTATCACAGGGATCTGAAGGGCTGAGATCCATCACTGAGATGGATGAAGACAAGCACAGGATCTGAAGACAAAAGACCATCTGATCAAACATTCCTTCATTCACTGACTCCAGTGGGAAATTAGAGCAGTTAAATTTCTGAGACAGATGCATGAAACAAATGCCTTAAGATATTTGTGCAATTGCTGACTTCAGCTTTCTTGTGTTCTCCTCTCTGATCATATCAGACAAGGGTATTTTTTAAAGTTAACTTTCTTTTTCCCCTCAAGAATGGTTCTAACAAGTGAGAATCCTTGTGTCAGCTGGTGAAGTTTATATTGCCACCTGCTGAGTTTGATGCACCCTAAGGAGAAGGAATGAAAATCTGCTTCAGGAATTTCCTTTTTAGCTGTCACTAAAAATAGAAAAGAAAGAGATGCGAGGTTACCCAAACTTTTGTTCCATACAAAACCTCTGGAGTCAATTTTGACAGCGACTTTTTTCTCCACAAAAAGCAGAATTGAACGTTTGAATTTACTAGCTAAAATCAAAGGGATTTTCCCCCCTTCTTTTTAAGATGTTGAACACCTCAAAATGTGAACTCGTGTCTCTCTTTATCTGAGACACACAAGGCAGAACAAGAGAGGGGGGACCTCTAAAAGCAAGGTGAGAGTATTTACTTGTAAGAGCTTCTCTGTCTCAGGTGTGAGGGATGCCAACTTCACGTCCTCCCTGGGAGACTGCTCAGTTACAGCCTGTGCACAGGAGAAGTGGGTGCAGTAGATTTTATCTGGTGATATATTCATTTATCAGCGTGGAAGGTCAACACTACTAATGTTCTCTTTCCATTGGAACAAAACTTGGGGAGCAAAGCAGAGAAACTCAGCAGAACAAAAAGGAAAACAATCATTGTTGAAAGGACTCAGGTCCAAGTTTTGGAGATGACAAGAGATTGAAGTCACTAAAATAAGACTTTTTATGGTGCTGAAATGCATAAATGAAAGGGCAGAAATTTTGTTCACAAGCCAAATGCCAGACCTTTCTCCTGGCAGAAAGTTACAAGTTTTATTTACCTACTTTGTAAAATGTACATAATTTTAAAGAACGAAATCGCTGCAGTGATGAATGGAAATAATCAAAAGGAAAGCATTAGAGACAGAATTGGTACCTCAAATAGAGCATAATAATCAGCATCACTTTTTCTTGATCTGTTGCCAGGGTATAGGGACAATACTTGTCTTACAATATCTAAAGCATCTCATCTACTTCATTCTGGTTTATTGGCTACACAAATCAAAGGTGTTTCAGTAATTAACAACAAGCCATGTTCCTTTCTTCTGCCTCCACAAATTCCTTTCATATTTTGAATCAATGTGTTTTACAAAGAGCTGGCTTTCTTTTCTGTCTGCTTTAAATTGTTTTATGGAACCTTATAATATTATAATAATTTTTCCACTAAAAGTTTCATATTTCTTTTTCAGAGAGCAGGAAGAAAAATCTGCATTTTTTCAATTATCTTGGCATGGTGCAGTTTCATAGGGGAAAGATTGAGAAAAAAATATTCTGTTCTCAGTTCAGTTCTCTCCTTCCTTCATCCTCTCAGTTTAAAGCCTGCCATGTGCTGACATTCTGTCAGCTTTGCCATCTCTGTCACTCAGGGCTGATCAAAAGGCAGTGATTTGCCATTTGGCTTCCACTGGACTAACAAGAGCTGTGGAGCTGCCTGTTTCTTTCAGCTCCTACTACAAGTTGAAAATGTGAAGATTTTGGAAGGATAAGTCACTTATTCATTGAAAGTGCAGTTTGGGGACAGCCTAAACCACTTATGATTTAGGGTTGAACCATCCTTGGAGTTTTGCATGAAATAAAACTGGCAGTGTATTTCAAAGCAGTTCACTCACCAAATCAAGAATGTCATGCAGCTCAGGTCTGTAACCCCTCAAGTGTTTGGTGCTCTCAGTCAGCAAATTCCAACTCTATAATGGTGCATAGAGATCACTGCACAACTGGATTTATCACCATGCCAGATGTGACAAAATGGAGCACAGCCTTTTATTCTTTTCCCCTTCTCTTGCTATTACCAAGTCACAAAAAAAAAAAAAAAAAAGGAAAAGTCAAATTATAGCAGCAAGATTTTTCAAAAGCACTCAGCATTTTTCTGAGTCATCACCCATAGAACTTGATGATTAAACTCTTGCTGATTTCCATGGCAGCAGTTATGCTAATTCCTACTACTCCAGGACATGCCACGCTTAAATGCATCTGTGACATGTGCTTTCTTTTCACCTGGGGTTAGTTAGCACCCATTGATTCGTTTTTGCTTTCCCTTTCCCTCCCTGCATTCAGGTTTTTGAGCTGGATGCCTCTGTATAACAATTCCTGATCAGAGTGCTTCAGGAAATAACAGCAATTCCCCCATTCATTACAAAAAAAACAAAAACAAAAAATCAAAATTGGGAAGTGGTACACTGTAAAAAAATATTATACAGCTTGCTAAGAGCATGCTTATTTTTAAATAAGTTTCATACAAGTAATAGCTCCTACCTTGCCATTCATTACATTGTAAAACTCTACTTTTATTTTTCAGCTGGCTTGTTTGTGGTTTCTTGAGCTGCAATAAATCTGAATTGTTTTATTTTACTTGCTAAAATGCACTTCAGAGGTTGATCATTTTTTTAATGCAACCTGTTTATAAGCTAGGTAGGGATAAAAATGCACCCAAAGGATCATTTTTACTAATTTATCATTCTTTCTAAGTTCACTAGGTTTATTGGAAAAATGGTGCAATAATGTTTTTTCTTTTTAAAGATGGAAATTTGTTTTACATTTTGGGGATGTGAGAATGGCTGATTGTAATGCATTACATTTTAGAGCTTGGAACACATCAGAATTAGGTGCAGAAAAATGTTTGATTTTTAGGTAAGTAGCACATGAAATTCAGGGCGAATAGATACTTATGAGTCTGCAGAGATTGACTACAAGCACCCCAAGGCATTTTGTGATTTCCCAAGTGCACTATAGCAGTCAGAGTTTCCCATCAAATCCTAATGCTAAAGCATTTTTCATTAAACATGGTGATATGGGGCTGTGAGGGGTTGGGATCCCCTTGTCACCCCAGTGCTCCTGGAGCTCCAAACAACCCCCTGACCTTTCCACATCTCACCAGAGCAAGGGGAGCACACACAGAGCCAGGCTGGCTCTGCCTCAGAAGAGTTATTCATTGCATGGCAGAGAAAAGGGCTGGGGACAGAGACCCAGGAAGGTGAATTTACTCCTTTGTAGTGGTAGAGAAAGACAGTGACAGAGAACAGGCTCCAAAACACAGGGAATGGGACCAATGCTGAAGTCAGCTCCCACACTTCAGGTACTCAGATCCCACAGCCAAGGCTGGCCCTGCTTTGGTGACCAGCTAAGGAATGCCTAAAATTCAATGTTTCCTCAGCATCCTTGAAAGTTCCCAGGTGCCTGATCTGAAGAGTAGAATTTTGCCCAGGAAATCTCTCTGAGGAGTCTTTAGCCTGGGGTGAAACACGTGGGAACTCTTAGGTGTCCATCCCAAAATGTGAGCAGGCAGTGCCCAACCAAGCTCAGGAGGTGCCCTAGCCTGAGGCACCTGCACTCTCTGGTGATGTCCTGACCTTTTCCTTCCATGTGCTCTCAGAGCTGTTTCCTGAGAACCTGAGAGCCTCTGGAAAGGACCAACAGCTCAGGAAATTTCCCACTTGCACTCCCCAGAAAACTCAGTTTAAATACTTTCACATCAATATCTGTGAGCTCATCAGAGGCCATGGCCCCACCACAGCTCCCTGTGACAGGAGGAGAAAGGAGTGGGACCTGTGGTGTTTTTGAGGGTCCCCAGGACGAGGTGAGAGATGAGAATTTGACTCCATGTTCTCAGAAGGCTGATTATTATATTATATTATACATTATATTACATTATATTTCATTATATTATATTACATTATATTATATTACATTACATTATATTGAAATGCTATACTAAAACTATACTAAAGAAATAGAAAGGAGACATCAGAAGGCTTAACAAGAATGATAATGAAAGCTTGTGACTGACTCCTCAGAGTCTGACACAGCTGGCTGGGATTGGTCATTAATTAAAGATAATTAACATGGAACAAATCAAACATTCACCTGTTGGTAAACAATGTCCAAGCCACATTCCAAAGCAGCAAACACAGGAGAAGCAAATCAGATAATTATTGTCTTCATTCCTCTCTGAGGCTTCTCAGCTTCCCAGGAGAAAATCCGGGGCAAAGAGGATTTTTCAGAAAATATCATGGTGACAGGAGTTATTTTCACATTTGGAATTTTTTGTAATGGGAGGTTGGCTAAACTTTGGTGAAAAATATTGCAGGTAAGATTGATCCCATGTCACAGACAAAAAGGACAGGGTCATTCATCTTCCAAGAGTTCTCTGAGCCCTATTCCTTGGGATGTTGAGGTTCAGTGACCAGCACTGACATTGAATTTATATTGAATTTACATTGAATTTATGTGGAATTTACACCTGCTTGGTGCTTTGGGCTGTGGTTTTACAGAATGGATGAAATTCCTTGCTTGGAATTAGGTCAAAATTAAGACATTTCAGATGTTTGTAGATAAACAGTTTGCCTCAACTCTCATTATGATTAACAGAGCCCTGGAGATGGATTCACATGACTGAAGGTAAGTGCCCAGTGCTGTTTTAGATTTCCTGAAGTACTCAGTGACTTGGTTTGAAGTCCAGTGGATGGACAGGTGTCATTTTGCCATTGCAATTTTGAAAATGCAGTTTTAACTGTTTTAATCCTGCTGTGCTGATATGGTTATCATCAATCCAGCCCATTCAGGAGAGATCTTTATTCTAATGCTTCTAATTTACAAATATTTGGTTTCTTAATTCAGAAAAGAAATTATGTCCTTACTTTGTGGCCATAAATATTTTGTGGTTAAGCTTATGGGGGATTTCTCCTGGGAATTTTGTTTTTGTAGGGCTAAAGTTCTTTGAATTCTTTCAGTTTCATTTTTCTATTACTTTCATCTGTCTATTAAGAAGTATTAATGGAATGAAAACTTTGTGCCCTTTTTTTTTTCTCTAAAACCAGACAAAAATGTTTCTATTCCTTTCTTTATGAAATGTAAATAGGCTGAAATAAATAAGAATCAGAGTGCCTTTGGAGACTGGCCTTTTTGAGTTTAAATGTCCCAATTAAAACCTAGTGCTTGCTTCAAAACATCTGGTGAGTTTATGAGAATTCATATATTCCAGAGATATGACAATTCATACATACATATTTTATTGCACCGTTCCTGTGAAATACAATGTAGACAGAAATATTGTCCCCTTGCCTCAGCAGGCTTGACAAAAGAGAAAAATAGGGCCACAAAAATTTCCAACAGGTTTGGAAATTTATCTGATCCGTGGAAGGTAGTCCTAAGAGGAAGACAGACATCCTGTGAGGTGATTTAGACCCAAGTTTTTAAAGATATATAGATATTCGTCTGCTTTGCAGGGGCAGTGAAGCTGGATGCTGGTACTTGATGGGTGAACTCCACAAGCTTTTCGACCTGGAGGTGTGGAAGGAGGTCGCTGGTGGCCAGATCTGGTGCCCAGAGGTGGGATACCTGGGCTGGTGCCTCCCAGGGATGGGGACACCTGGGAATTTGTGGCTTCTTGTTGCTGTTCTGGGTTTCCAGTAAAAGGTGGCCGTCCCTGTCACCGTGATATTTTCTGAAAAATCCTCTTTACCCAGGATTTTCTCTGGAGAAGCCTCAGAGAGGAATGAAAACAATAATTATCTGATTGCTGCTCCTGTGTTTGCTGCTTTGGAATGTGGCTTGGACATTGTTTACCAACAGGTGAATGTTTTATTGATTCCATGTTAATTATCTTTAATTAATGACCAATCCCAGCCAGCTGTGTCAGACTCTGAGGAGTCAGTCACAAGCTTTCATTATCATTCTTGTTAAGCCTTCTGATGTCTCCTTTCTATTTCTTTAGTATAGTTTTAGTATAGCATTTCAATATAATATAATGTAATGTAATATAATATAATGTAATATAATATAATGAAATATAATGTAATATAATGTATAATATAATATAATATAATATAATATAATATAATATAATATAATAATCAGCCTTCTGAGAACATGGAGTCAAATTCTCATCTCTCACCTCGTCCTGGGGACCCTCAA
>LTAT01000006.1:66440456-66452325 GCA_003286495.1 Chlorodrepanis virens | reverse complement strand
TGGGTTTTTTTTTTTTTTGAAAAGGAGGGTTGGAGAAACCAACTGTTGAAAATCTGAAAAATTGTTTCAACTACTTTTTTTTTCCATAAAGAACATGCATTGTACTTTAACCATCCCAACTCTATATTTTAAAAAGTCTGTATTAGCCTAAGATTCTTAGAAGAAGGAGAAAAAAGAAACTGAGCATATGAGAAAGACTGAGTTGAGAACCAGATGGCTTCTGCAGGAGTGAATGCATGGAAAATGTGCTGGGAGGGAACAGCTCCACAGATTAGGCAAGAAGTTTGAGACATCTTCTGAAAGAACACAACAGCCATGATTCAAAACACTTACAGGGTTTTTATTGCAACATATAATTGACTGAAATGTATCGTGATTTATTTCATGATGCCTTATAGTTAGTACATTTTCTGAAATTACAAGGGATTGGAAATAAAACATACTTTTAGATTGAAGTGTGGTATTTATTTCAAGAACCAATTAAAGCTTATATTTAAAATATTTTCAGCTTAAAGCTGTACTTTCCTAAAGGGAAATTTCTCCTCTAGAATTTCATTATTTACTAATGGAGTTTCATATTTAAATAAAAAACAAAATAGCTTTTGAGCATTTTGTTTTTCCCTTCAGCATCTACAGGTTTAATACTATTTCTTTTCATCTCCTTATTTTGTTTTGGGAAAGAAGAGAAGACAGGGGTGAAAATAGAGAGGCAAAGTAGAAAATGTAAAATGTAAAACTGAACTGTTTTACATTTCTGGGGAATTAAAATACTTCCACAAGGCAAAACTTCACAGAAGAGAGTAGGAAACTACTGAAGAACATTAAAAAAAAAAAAAAAAACCACCAAACTATTACTCTGTTCTTTCCAAAGGTTTTAATTTTAATATTGTGGACCAATAGTTATGAAAACATTATAAAAGCTTGCAAAATTTAAAAGGCTGTGAGAATGAAAAGCTCAGTATTTTCACTGGGTTGGCATATGGCTTCACCCTTCTGCACAACTGCAAGGATTGTCATGTGAAGAACAGCAGCAGTAAGAGAACCCCAGGGGACCTCCTTGGGTGCCTGTTTATGTACCCTGTTGGGAAGAAACATGTGATTTTTGGTCCATTTCTCTTTTTACTTTTTCCTTGTGAAGTTCAGTTTTTAAAGGTTTGTTTCTGCTTAATTACTGCAGTATCACCACTGTATTTGCTGGAATGGCCATTTCTGGAGTGCACTCTGCATTTTTACCTCTAATTCTTGAAGACAGTTATCAAAGATGTCCTCATTTGAAGCCTAAGCACAAGTGCAGCTTGTCTTAAATAAAAAGAGAATGTTACCATCAAAGAGAAACAAAGAGAATTTCATATCTTCCCTGCCACTAACGTTGAATCACATCTTTGATGAGACCAGGGAAAGTTTAACGTCAGCTTTTGGGAGCTTCAAGGACAAGAAGACATTGATATGGCCCCTTATCTGGGGGTAAATTTTCTTCTTAGCTCAGCACTGTCTATAAAGATCCAAAAAACCCTGAAACATGAAACAGAAAAGCAATGAGGAAGAAAATTGTTGCTTTTGAACAACAAATAAGTAAGCACACACTACTACACCTAATAAATTAACACCAGTGTCAATGAAAAATAAAAATAACATTTTCAAAGGACAGCTTGTCATGTTCTCATGACTCAGAGATTGTTTGTTTTCCCCCTTTCTACTCCCCCCTTTAATTAATACATTTGCTTCCAAATAGGACCCGAGCATTAGGAAAATGTCACATCATATGTGTGTTTATTTTTGCTCAAGTAATTATCATGGTGTAAGATCTCTCTTTTCCTTTCTCTGCTTGCTGAGACAGAATGTTCCTTCAGAGGATAGAACAGCCTCAAAGCAGCTGCTCTGACATCTGAGGCAGAGAAAAAGTCAAATCTTCATCCTCATCCTTGTGCATGCAGCGACCTTTGTGGGGGACTGGGGGGTCCTTCCTTCAGGTGGCCTCTCCACAAGGTTTGGAGGGCTCTGCCCCTGGCAGACCGTGGAAAGAGGGCTCCTCTGGTGGGATGCAAAGCCCCAGCATGACAAACAGCACCTCTGAGAATGCTGTGCAAAGAAATGCCTGAATGCTGTGCAAAAAGAAATGCCTGGCAGCCCAGGCAGGTGAGCACAATGAGCTTCAGCACTGGTGGCTCTTCTGGAGAAAAACCTGCTGGGATTTTGGCAATAATTGTATAATCCAAGCAACCTAGGTAAACTGGAGCTTAACCTGAAGCATGGACAGATGACTCTTCAACTAATTAAAGCTGGAAAGAGGGTAATAAATAATAAATATTTATTACAGCACTGGACACATGGGGAGTAACCTCCCAAAGACATGTGCAGAAAGTCACAAAGTCCTGATATCTGTTTATCCAAGAAGGTTTTTCCTGTTCAGATGGTTTCCAGTACAGGTTCTACAATGCCAGTTACATAAACATTGGTTCTCACCTCGTATTATAATTAGCAGAATGTCCATTATGGCTGCATAATTCTCTTTAATTGGGTTGGTGGGTTTCTGGGGAGGAACTATAGACCTCTTCCTCATGGTAAACTCTTCACCCATGTCAGGTTGGCAGGGATCCTTGACTTGCTGGTCACAGTCCAAACCTCTCATTCTTAGAAGTCAGTAGCATTTACAGCTCCTGCACTCTGACAATACTTTATGTATCACCTGTCATTCCCAACTTTGTTTCAGTTATCCCCACTTGGTGTCAATTAATTTCCTTGTTAAGCTCTAATCACTGTATATGATCTTTGCTAACTACATTTCTAACTTAACCTCTTAATTCATTTATTTTTTTTAAATTTTAACCTCTTAATTCATTTATTAATTCATTCATTCTACTTAAAAAATATATCATTTTCACTATCTTAGTCACATTTCTAGCTCAACCCTTTGACTCAAACCACTGCACTAGCCCAAAACTGCCCTCTTGGATTGGGATGGTTCTTAATTCTTCCTTAATATTCCTGGGGTGGAATTTCCTTTTTCATCTTCCCAGTGAGTGCTGATGTTTTCTGAGTGATCAGATGTTTTTTCTATTATTATTTCTGTCACTGTAATCTTATTTCAGTAACTAACACCATATCACACTCTAGAATTGTTGTCCATAAAGAAGAAACCTCTCTCCCAGAAAAGAGAGGTTGTGTAGAGGGCCCCCAGGATTTTCTTACTGCTGTTGGATTTTACCTATCATATCAGGATGGTTCCAAACATGGAAAATATCTTGTGTTAGAAGGATATGATGGGACACTTCTGTGATTCTAGACATAAAGGGAAATACTCTTGATATCAAGTTGGAAATTAAGATGCTGAGTGATTTTAAAGGTCTTCAGAATATCTGCAGTGCTTTCAAAATTTTATTCCTTCATACCTACAATTCTTCCAATTCTATTCTCAACAGATTATCGTTTTTAGAGCTGAGAAAGCAGCAAGAGACACCAGAAATAAAAGTCAAAATCTTCAATCAGGGCCACTTCTTTTATGTATAGGAATGAATAGTATGGGGAGGGGGGAAAAAGGACCAACGAGCATTCCTTTTCCTTTAAGACATAGATAAAGAGTTCTTATAACCAAAACAAAACTGCAGACCTGTCCTCTGGTTATCGATTAAAATATGATCTTGTCCTTTCTGTATCTAGAACTAAACTTGCAGGATGCTGCTGTCCTTTTGGGGCTTCACTCTATTTTCCAAAAGCTACAGCTGATTTCAGTACAGCATCTCCTGATGCTGGGAAGCAGGATTTAGACTTAAGGTCATTTTCACTCTCATACCTATTTACCCACACTATGGCATAGCTAATGTGAGTTTTCTCTCTGAAAGAGATTTTATTGCTTCATTTCCATGAGTAAAGGAATGAGAGTTTTAATATAGCTGGTCCAGGGTTTTCTACTGAGTAGTTTAAAGTATTTGATATGTAATAAAATCCTCTACACTTATTTATCTGTCTCATTTCCTTGATGTCTAGACTCAAAATTCCTAATACTACTGTAATCTTCATTCCATTATTAGGGGTTCCTGAGAAAGACTAAAAAAAACAAAACAATGAAACAAGACAGGCAAACAAGAAACTATCTTCAGCACTAGGTTCTTTGTTCTGGCACTAGATTTTGGGGGAAGAAAGGTCATTTGTCAATCTTTGTGTTCAAGGCCAGGTTGGATGGGGCTTTGAGAAACCTGGTCTAGTGTAATGTGTTCCTGCCCATGGCAGGAGGTTGGAACAAGATGATTTTTAAAGTTCCTTCCAACCCAACCCATTCTGTGATGCACAGTTTTGCTTTCCCTTTCATCCTTCCCTTCGTCCTTCCATGACACCTGAGTCTAAATCCAGCACAAAACTATAAACAGTAGCACATCACTTCTGCACCAGCACATAAATAAAAGCAGTGTTTCCCAGATCATTTCAAATCTCTCTGACTGATCAGTAGTTGGCAAAATCAAACTTTGAGCATATTTTGAACCAGCACAGATGCTTTTCATGTTTAATGAAGACAGAAAACTGTTCTCAGACTGTTTCATTGACCTCTCTCCATCTGGGTCACTAATCATCCCTAAGCATTCCATGTAGTTTGAATAAATCTGGATGTTCTGCAATAATCCAAGATCAATCAATGTAAACAAAGCATTTCAGATGCTTTGTTCAGCTTCTCTGATGTGTCCTGGGAAGACATTTTCTTGAGGAATGTAGAACATTTGGGATTCAAACTGCAATGTTTTTCAGGGTTCTTTTACTTGAGAATTTCAACCGAGAATTACCTGCACCCTAATGTTATTTGAAGTGATTAAAAAGTCTATGAAAGACAATATAAATAATCCCACATACTCACTCAAGCACTCTATTTTTTATAGTGGGTTTACCAGCTTGGCATAATGTGTAAGCAAAACAAAAACTAGGTGAAATTTGTTACTTTTTTTTCACTTTAACACAAACTCAAAGACTTCAATCTTGCTGGAATTTATGCATGCACTTATCTGTAAGCACACAAATAATCCTCTTTATTTCCTCAGCAATACTCATCTGCTTAAACTAAGCTCTAAAGACTTCCCAGAGAAGCCATTTCCGAGCCCATTTTGGAAGTTGTGTCATGAGCAGTGTAAGTTACATTTAATTACAAGGGAATTGTATTGCTTCTCCCAGAGGTGAAGCTGGTCCTCTGCACTCCAGCAAAAACAACCAATGTATAAATTGATTTATTTATTTTTGAATGCTCTGTTGGCACCCACCAAGTCACTGAAAATTTCAGAGTTGGCAGATGTGACCTGAAATCCACAAGGAAAAGATGTGGAGGTATTTCCCAGCAAACGTGGAGTGCCAAATAGAGGTGTTTTGGACCAGGGAAGAATTAGACAGTATATCAGCTTGAGCAAGATTCAAAACAGGTTCTCTTACTTATTTCTCCAGTTTGCTTTTCAAACAAATGAAATCCATGCCCACACTGGGTAAGAATGAGGTTTGCCCCAATTAACAGCAGTGAACTGATTAACAGAACCAGGTTGTGCATGAATGTGACCATCCTTCTCCATCAATATAAAGAAGGCATCTTCCAAGTATTAAACTGTGAAACCATTTATAACATCCTGCCAATTTAAGTGAGATGGGGATTTGACTCTTAAAACCATTCTAGCTTGCATGCAATAAAATCACACAGTACATCCAAAGCTCAGCACAGTCCTACAGTGCATCCAAAGTGTCTGCTTGATCTATGGGGTGAGCTGTGCACAGCCATGGGACTGGAGCTGCAAACCTGGCCTGAATTAATCAGGCTGAGAGCACTTAACTTTGTCTTTTGCATGTGCTTTTACTCACAGAGCCACAGCTTTGTTCAGCACAGCCGTGGGATCAGTAATGCAGGGACACCAAGCAAGAAATCCCTGTGAAAATGGCTTTGCACACACAGCCACCAGAGCAGGTCCTCAGGAGAATCACAGGATCACAAAAGGGTTTGGTTTGGAAGGGACCTGAAAGATCAGGCAGTTCCAACCCCCTGCCATGGGCAGGGACAACTTCCACTATCCCAGTTTGCTCCAAGCCCTGCCCTACCTTGCCTTGGACACTTCCAGGGATGGGGGTGGGAGGGAAATGTTGGCTTGTTGGCACCCACAATATTGCAGATCCTCAATCATGAACAACAGGCCAACAAAATAAAAAACTAGTGAACCAGCCAGTGCATTTTGCCCATTTCTCTTTCCTTATACCAAGAGACCTCCAAGTGTTTGTCCCAGGAAGTGCTTCCAGCACAGACAGCTGCCACACTTGGAAACAAAGGAATTTTGTTGAAGGTGCTACGTGCTACTCACAAAGATCCTTTCAAGGTGGTGTTTCCCAAACCCACCTTCCACTGGGATGTGGCCATCAATGAGGGGAAGGTGCTTTGAGCAAAGGTTTTTGACCACTTTTTTGGGGGGAGGGGAATTTTTTCACCATTTTTTTACTGGTTTGCAGGTCAGTATATCCATTTTGCTAGACATGCAGGTCAATGTGTGGTAATTCCAAGATGACTGAGAGGCCACTGGCTTTTCTAACTACTTGCCAATGGTCCTGGAGCTGTCAGCTAAAAAGCTTGACCCAGGAGGAATAATATTGATAATTTCACCTGTAAAGGTTTGTCCAATGACAGAAGCCTGCTTCTTCACATCAGTCTTCAATACACAGGTCTAGAAAGTCACCGATATTTCCAAAGTTTATTTTCCTAGCTTATTAGGGCAAGATGCATTTTTCAATTGCTTTTCTTTATTAAAAAAATGAATAATTCCTAAATGCATATTAGTGTGACTTTAGAAGCCATATGGAATTTCATGTGAAATATTTATAACTCCCTCTCTCCCTCTCATTCTTGTTTTTAACAGAACAGAGAGAAATGGAAAGCTGGGGAGAAAAAAATTGTATCCTCAAAAATGGCATGTGCTTAACATCAAAACATTTTAATTGAACTTCACATTACAGAAATCCAGATGGTCCATGTTCTGTTCAAGCCTCAGGGGGACTGCAACATGTTACCATGTGCAAGATGCATCATCCCCTTCCTCCTCCTGGTTGTACACAGGACTTTCAGCCAAGATACCACAGGCTGGCAAAATCTAAGTCTTACAGTCTCTTAGGGATTCGGGGAGATTTCAGGCAATGTTTGAGGGATTTGGGACCATCAGGCCCTCTTTCTTGCAGATTGAATCCATGAAATCTAAAAATAACTGTCTGAGTTGAGGCACGGGATTTGTACTTCAGTGGAAGCAGATCTGACCTTCAGATGGAAAAAATCAGTTCCATGAACACACCACATCTGGACCTGGCCCAATTTACAGCCCCCCAGGATCTCACCAAGGATGGGCAAGTACTTGTGCCACTCCTTCTGGTCCAGACTTTTGCCTTTGAAATGTGATTTTATTGTCCTCTTGCAGCCTGGAATCACCTTGCCCACAGTACAATGCCTTGGTGCCCTAAAAAGTAAAAAAAAAAATAATAAAAAGTAAATGTTTCTCTACTCCTCAGTTGTGACAGACCCCAAAGCCAGGGCACCTGGTGCTGTGTCACTGAGACTTTCCCCAGTGAATGAACCTGTTCAGACTTTCCATGACTTATATGAACTTAGCCCACTGCTCTTGAAGATCATAATGCAAAACTGGTGTTAATTCAGTTCCACTGCATAGTGGTTCCACTTACATAAACATTGCCACCTTTGTTTTTGAGATTGATCTCAAATTAAATCAGATCTGGAGGTAATGAAATTTCAAGCAGCCCTCACCACTCCTCAGGAGACCATCACCTCCCACAGATTTTCTTATTTTCTCCTTAAAAACAAATTATTATGCCTTGAATCACAAGACGGGCCATAAAGTGCAAGTTCCTGACTCCTTCTGAGGAGCAGAAGGAAGGTAGGCATAAGGTTTGTGACCCAAAACTAATCAGAACAATATTCAGGGTCTTCTGGTCTTTGCCTGTGATCACTTTTGGTCTACAAATAAGATAAATTGCAAATGCAAAGTTTGGTTCACATGAACACTGGCATCAGACACACCAAGCTCTTGTAGCTGCCAGCTTGCATAAGGAATGACAGAACATTTTAACAAGTGACTGAGCACGCTGCAAAAGGATCTGGATTGGCAGGTTGATGTGTGGACAGTGATGGGTGGGGAAGATTTTGAATTGAAAACAGATTAAGCTCACTAGTGCAGGAGAAAGTTTTATGCTTTCAGGCACATCTGCAAGAAAAAAAAAAAATAGGTGGACTGAAAGTAACCTGAATCCTACACCATTTGTGTTTGACCATCATCAAGGTGAAATTGCTGCAAATAGCTACCAAGAAACAAGTTTTCATGATTCTTTTTTTTTACTTCAATGATACAAAAAGGAAAATTCTAAACAAATGCTCCAAAAAAATTTAGTGATACTGTCCTAGCTGAACAACACACAAGAAAGGGAGGTTCTGAGGCTGGACTCTTCCCTTGCAGGCTGCCCTTTCCATTAGGACTTTAAGGACATTTCACCTTTGTCTCCTCAGTATTTACATTTTTCACACCTCTTGCTGGAGCAAAGAACCTCTGTGGTGCTGGGATAAGGAGATAAAGCATAAAACAAAGATAAGGAGGGGATCATGCAAAGGAAGGAAGTGAGAATGACTTGAGGAGAAGGAAAATATCTTCCCTGCCATCTTTTAGAAAAGGAAAGAGAGAATGGTGCCCAAAAGGGAGCCGAGTCCTCAGGGGGACTCTGAAGACAATGTTTGTTGCCAAAAGAGACTGGGTTTGGTGCCAGCAATCCCATCTGGGGGGTGCATGGATAAAAGGAACTTGATCATTACCTTATTTTAATGTCAGAAGTTGGATTGGATAACTGATCTTAAATTTTGCTAATACATGTCAAATGGCATTTAATGACATTATGTTAAACTTCAAAATAAAGCTGTGACCATAATAATAATTAAAAGGTGACAGAACTATCATGGTTTAAATAACTGGCACACTTCACCCAAATCTCCCTCCTGGTCCTTGTGCACACCCTCAGCCCAAGGCAATGTACAGAAAATTGATTTAGCTGTGCTCACTGGGACAGAGGGTTAACAGAAGCTCCACTGTTTCTCATGGCACATGGCAAATTGCTGCGGCCCAGTGATGCACAGCAGCCTGTGACAGCACCTCCTCTGTGCCTGGAGCTGTGCTGGGCCAGGGAATCATGGTCCAAGTCTGATACACACAGAGCAGAGCAGGGAAAAACACGTGAGGCAGAAATGGATGGTGGAAAAAGGGGAAAGAAAAGGGAGAGATGAAGTGACACCACAAGTTTTTCCAGCACTCGGTCTTGAGAACTTGCAAGTGCAGTTGAGACCAAATTAAATCACAGAGTAAATCCACAGAGGTCATTGCCACTCCCCGTATCTGAGCTCAGCAGTTTGCTCTTCATTTCTGGGATTCCTGTGGGCCCCTGGGCATGGTGGTCAGCCACATGGAGATTTGTGAAATTTGCTTAACACTTAGCCAATCCTACTGTCTTTGTTGATTTTCTGCTGCACCTGCTTCTCCTGTGTGATTCAGGAGTGATCAAATATTTTTTTTATTTATTTATGTTTATGGCATTATGGATAAATTATTGCTTATTTCCTGATTGTTTGTATCAATAATTAGCTCACAAACACTATAAACACATACAAAATATAAATACCTACACTATAAAACCCACCCTGAATATGCTTCATGGATACCTGGAATTTGAGCTGTAAATTAAGCCACCATGACAGAATCTGAGACAAGGTAAAGGTGGTACTCCTGTCCAAGTGTCATCTCAGACCTGGGGGAGGTTAACAAAGCTGGAGGAGATGAATGTGCCTCTGACAGTGGACACAAGGAATGCAGAATTTATGGGCCATGAGGGAAGCAACTGAGCTGAAATCAGCTGGGATTGGGTAATAGGTAATTCTGTCAGGGGGAGACCACAACCCACCAGCTCAAGACAAGAAACACACCAGCTCATAAAAAAGAAAGAGAAAGACTGAGCAAGGAGCAAAACAACTTTGGAAGTGAGGGAATAAATTAACCAAAATAATAAGAGAACTGTGTAACTAATAAGCATCAATTCCTTTATTTTCTAAAATGTATAAATAGTGAAAAGTTTTGAACTACCTCAAGACCCTCCAAACCAAGAAGTCCAGGGTGGAAAAGGACAAACAAGACACCACTGAATGCACAGGTGGTGACTTTTTTCTGCTTTAATATGTCTCTCTCACTCTCATTCCCCCCTACCTCTCTTTTCTATTTCTTTCTATCTCTCAACCTCCCATTTGCTGTTAAATAAAATCCATATTACAGACTTCTGGATACAGTCTCATCTGCACCTTCCACAGAGGCATCTCTCAATAATTAACAATACCCCTCACACTTCATTTAAAAAAAGGCCAATAAAGAAACAAAATGGGTTTTTTTGAAAGGGACATTCCAAGGTCATCAATCCAAGCCCCAGCAAGGAGCAGGGACCTCTGCAACCAGGCCAAGTTCCATTCAACCTGGCCTTGAATGCTTCCAAGGACAGGGAATGCATCACCTCTCTGGGCAAGTTGTGCCAGTGTTCCACCACCCTATTTGTCAAAAACATCTTCCTCATATCTAATCTAAACCAGTCCTCTGTCAGCTTGAAGCCTCTTGTCCTATTGCAACAGGCCCTGCTAAAAAAAAATGGCTCCCCATAACCCCTTTACAAGGTTAACATGTTTGTTTTCCTCTCTCTATCTGCTTTTCCCATCTGGTTTGGTTCCGCTATTTATGTCTTTTTTAACAGCCACCCTCCTCCCCCGCTGTGCTGCATAGATTTTCAGGCTGGAGAGGGAAGCAAACCCACTGTGAGCACTGCCACAGCACCACAGCTCTCCCCAGGCTGAGGAGAGCTCCATCAAAAGGCAGGTGCCATATGGAGCATGTTCACCTCCTGCAGGTGCTGCAGTCTTTGCTGTGCCTCCAAAAGACACATGGAAAACATGAGCTGCTCTCACTCGTGTTTCCAGACTCACACATTTGGATATATTCAAGTCCAAGTGTAAGCTCTGGGTGAGGGTAGCACAGCAGGACTGCTGAGGAACCCCACGAGGACCAGGCAGTCTGATCCCATGGGCAGAATGAAAGGTTTGATTGGCAGCACTGAAAGGCAGGCTGCTGGTTTGGCGCAAGCTGCCTGATGAGCAAAAGCCAAAAATATCCCAGTTATTATTAATAATGATGAATCACAGGGAAAAGAGTGAGAGGGCACAGGCTCCTCAGCTGTTTGCACAAGTCACACTCACTACTAGGAGGGGAAAATAAGCAGAAAGTCAGAGGAAACAGGGAAAAGTAGAAGGGAAAAACAAACATGGCAATTGGATTTTAAGGGCTTTAACTGAGGAAGTGGTGTCCTAAGGTTTTTTTTCCTGGATCTAACCTGGCTATACCAGAGCATATCTGTGCAGTAATCAGCTGGATGAGATATTTTCCCTCCCAGTTTGTTGCCAAAAGGCTGCAGAGTCCTGAGGCCAGGCTTTCCTAATCAGACTGTTGGATTTGCTGCATGGTCTGAGCTGCTGATGTTTCAGTGCAGCTGCCCCTCCGCCTTCCAAGGGCTGAAGGAACTCCCCAAGGGACCCAGAGAGGCCACAGGTATTGTATGTGCATTGCCCCAGTTGTAGGAAGGAATGATGAATCTGACTCCGTGCTCTCAGAAGGCTAATTTATTATTTTCTGATACTATAT
This sequence comes from Chlorodrepanis virens, assembly GCA_003286495.1. Taxonomy (NCBI): domain Eukaryota; kingdom Metazoa; phylum Chordata; class Aves; order Passeriformes; family Fringillidae; genus Chlorodrepanis; species Chlorodrepanis virens. The sequence goes on along the minus strand of LTAT01000006.1, from coordinate 66,440,605 downwards.
TAAATTACAGAATACTGTACTAAACTATACTAAAGAATGCAGAAAAGATACTTACTGAATGCTAAAAAGATAATAATGAAAACTCCTGACTCTCTCCAGAGTCCTGACACAGCTTGGCCCTGATTGGCCAAAGAGTGAAAACAGCTCCC
>LTAT01000006.1:66419577-66431442 GCA_003286495.1 Chlorodrepanis virens | reverse complement strand
CCTTTCCTTTCCTTTCCTCTCCCCTCCTTTCCCTTCCCCTTTCCTTTCCCCTTTCCTTTCCTCTTTTTCTTCCACAACCACAGTTGGTGATGTCAAGGGCAGGATATGGGACTGGGTAGCTCAGAAAAACTCTTGATCTGCTCTGGTCCCATTTTACTCCCTGAGGAGCAGGGAGGACTTTTCCTCACAATTTTAAGGTCATGGAAATGGCCAGTCACCATTCCTGTCGCGGACTTTTGGTTCAGAGCTTTTGCCTGAGCCTCAGAAAGTCTTCAAATCATGCTGAAAATAATGCGAAAACTCCACATTTAACTTAGATGATGCAGTTTATGGCTCACTTCCCTTGGGAAGAAAATGTTCAGGGAACAGGAGCTATGGTAGCATACATTATTAAAAGTGATAATATTGGGCAGGAGTTGGAGTGTTTCCAGTTCATACAAGTACAAAAAACTCAGAACTGGGTATGAGGTCACTGACTCGAACCAAAAGTAATGACAACTGCAGTGAGGGTAGGAAATAATCACTGAGACTTAATAAAACCAGATGCAATGTTGTCTTTTTCTTCTGTTATCTGCTCTGTTTATCAAAAAATAAATGGTGAAGGGACTTGCAGCTGAATCTGAAAATTCCAGCCAGCAAAGGGTTGTCTAATCCAGCAGAGAAAAACTTCAGAGGCACAGGTGGTAGAAGGTTGTCCTCACCAAAACCTCTCAGCAGTAAGGTACAAGCTCAGATCAGTGAGGGTGATTAATTCCTGAAGCAAATTTCCAGGGAAAGAAGCAGACTGTTCCTCAGCTGAAGGATGGAGCCATTTCCAGAAGATATTCTTCAGTGCTCAACAGAAGAGTAACTGGGTGAACTTTGTGGCCTGAGTGTGTAAGTTACAGGAGGTCAGACTAGATGATATAATGGTTCTTTTCTGGCTCTAAAATCTGTAAATGTATTATAAATGTTTTAGGAGCTGAAGGTGGTACCAACATAATCCTGAGCCACTGCTGTGAGCAAGATCTGAATACAGAATCCATGCCTTCAAGCTTCCACATAAATGTGAACCAGCATTTGCTGCAAGCACAGCAGCAAAAGTGATTCTGAAGCAGCATCTTCTGAGGGCATTGGCACTGCCTCTTGCTGTAAAAGTTTTCAGGTTTGCTCTCGGCTGAGATCTTCAGGCTTTACTGGAATATGTATGGTCAGAATAACAGGATGGCTCTGCCTGTCCCCTCTGCACCCCTCCTGTTCAGGGCAGGCTTGGAGGCTTGAAGGGAAAATGCCCAGGCAGAATCACAGAGATAATTCTTGCCTTGTGATTTCCAGAATGGATAAATGACCTCTGGAAAACATGGCCTTCTGCCCAAGCACCCCACCCTGGGGGCCACCAGGGCAGAAGAGAGGATGCTTTTAATATAAACATTTCTTCCTTCATCTTCATCTGGCTGGTGGAGGTGTCATGGTGCAAGGGAAGGTTGTGGTCCTGGTGGAGGGGGATGAAAGCAAAAAGGATTACCCTGAGTAGGGAGATCCTGTTTCCCACAGAGGACAGGACAGGGATCCCCAAGCCCCACACTCAGCACAAGAGGGAATTTCAAGACACCACGAAAGGAAGCCCAGTTTTCCTGAGGGTGTGGACCACAACCTGCCCAGAGAGGTGCCCCATCCCTGGAAGTGTTCAAGGCCAGGTTGGATGGGACTTTGGGTAACCTGGTAGCTTTGAAGATGTCCCTTCTCCTTTAAAATGGCCTTTTAAAGTCCCTTCCAACCCAGACTGTGATTCTGGGATGGCCTGGGCACATAATGAAGTGAAATAACAGTGTAAATATACCTCTTTGGTGAAGCACTGATAATGGACACTAAAAGACTTTTTTCTTGTCTTTCACAAGTCTAAGCTTTTACCAATCAGCCACTGAAGAGACCCTGAGTGTCCCAGTGCAAAGACCTTCTTTGCTGGTCTTGAAATCCTGCACTGGGGAGCTATGGTGAGAGGCAAAATAAACAAATATCTCATAACGACAACAACAATATAAAGCAGGCACTCAAAAACAAGCTTGCACAACTGAAAGCCACTTTTTAACAATACTAAAATGTAGACTGCCTTCTGACATTACAGCACAAATACAAAAGATTGGACCAAATCCTCCAATTTCTTTCTCTTTGAAAAGCAGAGAAAAATAAATTCCCTGTTTATGTCTCTAGTGCTGAGAGAATTACATTTGTATATTTTTAAGACCTATTACCTGACCTGTTATTCTTACATGTAAATGTCACAAAATACCAGCACACAAACTGAAAAAATAATTTTGTCTCCTTCTGCATCTTTTATCAATAAAGAACAATGGCTTTTCTCCCTCTCTCTTTAATTACACTCACAGCCATCTGCTTAACACTGTGGATAAATATGAGATGAGCACTACTGGATGGCAAGCAATAATACTTCTTTACAAATTATGATGAATAAAGAGGAAGATGAATGTGTACAGATAGTGTACCAGCATAATGGACTGCTTTCCAACAGACATTTTTTGTGTTCTTTGCTCTACTGCTTGTAAAATGAAATATCCAGTTCTGTGCCACAGACACTTTTGCATGAGAATAAATTCATTCTTTTCACTGAGGAAGAGACTGGTTCAATTTAAGGACAAGCTGTCCCCTTGAGCCTGAGTATTTCCAAACTGTGAACTCTTTAGAGTTTTTATCAAGATGATCCAGTATGCTTAGGGTGCTTTGTACAGTTTTGATAATGATTTAAGTATTGCAGTTCTGACTGCAAATCTCATCTATCCTCAACAAAACAGAACCACCAACATGACAAGAAGAGAACTCCTGCATCAATGAGACCTTAAATAGCACATCTTATCATAAAATCCTCTTTTTGGACATACCAGATTCCAAGTTAGAAGTAATTAGAAATTTTTTAATCTCTTGTCTATGACTAATTTTTTTTTTTTTTTCACTCTTACAGGAAACTTCTACTAATCCCTCCCAAGATTTTACTTTTGCAGTTAGGACACCAAGGAAAATACACACAAGTACTTAATATGTATTCAATGCATGAGTGTATTCAAAGTCACAATAAAAGGTTCCTAAAATAACCATTGTCTTAAAGAAAGCAGAGAAATCTTAGTTTTGATCTAAAATTCTGGATGGATGGGCCAAATATGAAGTATTGAAATCCTGTTCTGCTCTAGTCCTTACAGCCCCAGATTTACCTGACTTCATTTTAGGTTTTAAGTGACAGCAGTTTGGAGGAGCTGTCCCAAGTTCTTTTAGGGTAAAAAACAGACAATATGGACAAAACAGGGCTGCAGAGGGTGGTCAGGTATTTAGGACAGGGATGCAGCCCTGTCGAAGGGCTCACTTTTCATATTCACTGCAGAGGAAGCTCAGAGCTACCATTCTCCTCAAGAAGGGGGTACATTTCTAAATATTGGTGGATAAGATATTAATCCCAGGGTTTTCTGAGTATGCTTGCTTTTTTACTTTTCTATTTGAGCCAATTACCTGAGGTGTTGCTTCCAAAATAATATACCACAAACCTGAATATAACACACCGCCAGCCTGGGGTGGGCTCTTTTTACCCAAACTGGGATGTGGTCACTCCTTCTCATCCTCACAGGACATACCTGTGGAACAAATTGACAGCATTCCTACATGCCTCCTATCAATTACTGCATATCTATTTCTTATTTTATACTTCTCTAGGTCATGAGCCCATTTCTCACTCTGTGTAAGTCCCTCTTTTTTCTTTATGTGGAAAGACCAATTTATATTGGGTGGGTGTCTCATGTAGACAGATGAGCTGAATGTCACTTTTGTATTTTCTGAAAAATCCCCTTGCCCAGGATTTTCTCCTGGGAAGCTGAGAAGCCTGAGAGAAAAATGAAAACAATATTTATCTCGTTTTGCTTCTCCTGTGTTTTGCTGCTTTGGAATGTGGTTTGGAGATTGTTTATCCAACAGGTGGTTGTTTGACTGGTTTCATGTGAATTGTTTTGACTTATGACCAATCACAGCCAGCTGTGTTTTCATTTTTTGTAACCCTCTGTCTGTATCCCTTCTCTATTCTTTAGTATAGTTTTAGTATAGCATTTTTAATATAATATAATATCATAAAATAATACATTAGCCTTCTAAGAACATGGAGTCAGATTCATTCATTCCTTCCTGCCATGGGGGACCCCAGAAAATACCACAAGCTGCATTCTATCACCTGGGGATCTTTGCTATTGCTGGGCTGAGCTTTGTGTTGTGAGAAAGAAGAGAGCACTGAAAACGCAGTGCTTGAGGAGCAGTGGGAGGCTCTGGCTCACCCTGCATTGTTCACGTGTACACATTTATTTCCTCCCCATCCTTTGGGATGGGCAGGACTCATTGAGGTTAACTGAGGAGGCAGAAGGAAGCCACAGCACTCCTCTGGAGCACTGGAACAGCTGTTCCAGACAGAAAGCTGAGGGTTTGTCACCTCTGAGTGAGGGGCTGAGAATCCTTTCCTGCTGGGGCTCAGTGGGAGCACAGCAAGCGCTGGGAGCCAAGGAGCCTCCACCTGTGTGGGGACAACGACCCGAGGGGCTCTGCAGGTTGTCCCCAGTCCTCTCCCCTCCATGGCAGCTCCAGAGGCTTTTCCCTCACCTGGGACACCCCAGGTATCCTTGCTGGCTCCATGGAGCAGTCAGTGGCACAGGTGTGAAGGAAATGTCACTCCTTTGTTTCTCCCATCAGGAATTCCCTCTCCTGAGCTCTCCTGCTGGACATCAGCCTGTGGCAAGCTCTGGTCTGGCTCTATCAGTAGTGCTTTCCACACAACATTGAATTTTGATAAATTCCATCTCCTCTTATTTCAAACACTTGTAATTTGATTTAAAAGACCCTCTATCAGTGTCCTAAGCATAGTTTATATTACTAAAGTACATTATTGGTTTACCAGAGCAATTTTACTCTCATTTCCTGCTGGGTTTTGGTTTTTGTTTTTTTTTTACTTTTGTTGAGATTGGAATTGAAGGTATTTGAGATGATAGTTCACATTGAGGCTTAGATGTTTATTATTTCTTATTTATGTTATAATCCCACAGCAGTGAGTTTTGTAGTATTTTACTAACAAGGAATAAAATGGCTATTTTTTGTTATAAGTTTTTTTAAGGTTAAATTATTAATTAATAAATTATACTTAATTTTTTTTTTTACTTTTAACTTAATAACTAATTACTTGAAGTCCGCAATGTGAACTTTTTTGTTTAATTATAAAATACCACCCAAACCCATGAAAAAGAAGGAAGAAGGTATAGAACAATTAGAAGAACAATTATAGAGGAACAATTTTGCTGCAAAACTTTTATCTTGTTTTTCATATATTACTATATTCTAAAACTCTAAACTCCAAGTTTTCTACTTTGTGATATTACACACTTTTAATTAACTACAAACCCATAATCTCACTGTTATTAATTAATTTTTGAAGCTTTCTCCATGGCCTCAGGTCAACTGCAGTGCTCTCCTGGGAGTCAGAGTCTGTCAGTACAGAAAGTCTAAAATTCTCAGCATCCAGAACTCCAACAATTTCCCTTTTCCTGCGAACTCTCTTGTTAATGGTCCCAAAACACCACAGCTATGGGTATTGATTTCTCTCAGCTCTGTGCAATAAAGCCAAGACCATGTCTGTGCATCCAGCAAACTCCTTCATTTGGGAAGGTCTTCTGCAAAAAATAAGTAGCCTTAACTATCATTTCAGAATTAGCTTTGTTTACTGCAGATTTGTTTTATTTTTTTTTTTTGTTTGTTTGTTTGAGTTTAGGTTTTTTGTGTTTGTACTGGAGGAAAAATAGAAAAAAAAACAACCCAATATTGATTTCAAGTCTGGAAGCTTTTGGCTGTGTTTGAATCTGCCTTGTTGGCTGTGTACATATGAAGTAGAAGCATCTTCAGAACCAATTTTTAAGCCTGTCCTTTGTGCTTTTTTCCCTTGGACATGATAAGAAAAAGAAAATGAAAAATGAAGATAGGCCTCAAACTACAAAGAGGGATTTAAATTACTCTGTGTTCTCTCCCTCATACATTTCATGCACCAGCATCTGAGGAACCAAGCACAAACAATAATAGCAATTTTGGGGCTTTTTTCAGTGACAAAGCATTTTGCAAATATTAATCTGGAGAGTAAAGGAAACAATACAAGTATTATAAAAGGGAAGGAGAGAAATAACTGTAATACATATGCAAAGGAAAGTTAAGTAATTTTACTGGGACATTGGAACAGAAATCTTAAGGAAGATCAGGAAATACATTCTCTAGCTCCTCACCATCATTTTTCTACATGAATTTATGCAGGTCTTTCTTAAACACAAATAGGCACTGGAACAGGTTGCTCAGAGAAGCTGTGGCTGCCCCTGGATCCCTGAAATGCTCAAGGCCAGGCTGGATGGGGCTTGGAGCAGTCTGGGACAGTGGAAGGTGTCTCTGCCTATGGCAGAGGGTGGAACAAGATTATCTTTAAGGTTCTTTCCAACTCAAACCATTCTGTGATTTTATGATTCTACATGGAAAGAAAATCATTACATGAGTGAGGGAAAGAGGAACAATTGCTCACAGAAAAACTGAGGGTTGCACAGAAAGGTAGAAGTAGTTAATCATCTAAATATGTGGAGAATTTCATTATATTAACATTGGATATTTGGATCGCCTGATTAGTTGCTTCTCTATTACAAAAGGGAGAAAAACAATAAAGAGTAAAATTCTGTTTTCTGTTCAGCTATCTAAATTTTAATAAAATCAAGATTAGTAGAGACCTGGGATTCCTCAGTTAACCAAATTCTCAGAGAGCTCTCGCATTTTCCTCAAAACAACTGAAATATATACTGAAAATCAAGGTAACTCAAAACCATCCAAACACTTTGCACTGCATTTAACAAAAAGGCTGCTACAAGGAAAAGCTTTGGCTCTGGTCTTCAAGATGCTACAAAATAAAAAATAATACAAAGAAAAATAAATTGTCACATGTGAAAGTGACTTGGATTTGAATATAACCTGGGAGGATTGACATAAGTGACCAAATCCAGATTTAGCCAGCTAGCCTGCTCTCAGATTTTCACCTTGCTGGTCCTTTACTCCATTAGGTCAGTTTAATCAGTGCTTTAGGTGAGTTTAATAAAGCCCTTGAATAAAAAGCTCTACTAGCAAGTCCTTCTGCAAATGTTATTTGTTTCTGATGACTCCTGAATCAGAATTCTTCTATAGAGAATATATTTAATCTGACAATACTGGAACTGGTCAAAGGAGAGAGAATTGAAGAAGCATTAACTTTTGTAAATGTAATAAAACTCCATCCTCTAAAGCCTTTCTTATTAGTAATGACTTTTCAGTTTTCCATTCCTAGGAGATTATTCTCACAAGGTCATCTAGAATTTGTGGACACAGTCAGAAGCAAAAACAACAATTTTGGGTAATTTATTTGGCTGGTTTTTTTTACAGGAATTTACTCCCCAGATTTTGTTATGGGGCTAAATTCTGTTCATAATTTTGAAACCAGCAGAAGTCCAGGGACTGAAGGAGGGCAGGTTTAGATTAGATATTAGGAATAAATTCTTTCCTGTGAGGGTGGTGAGGTGGTGGAATGGATTGCCCAGAGAGGCTGTGGACTCATTTCCCCTGGAAGTGTCCCAGGCCAGGCTGGATGGGGCTTGGAGCAACCTGGGATAGTGGAAACAAGGGATCTTTGAAACAAGGTCCTTTCAACCCAAAGCACTACTCCATTTTCTGTGATTCTGTGCATGGATGCAAAGCTCAGCTTGTCTGAACTCCAGCTGAGCCATTTGCCCTGATCCCATTGTCCCTGTGATTTGCACCATCAACAGGACTGAAAGCACAGAAATATGGCAAGAGGTACAAGAAAGGCAAAACCCCATAGAATTTCAGAAAGGTACTTAGATACTGCCTTAGATCCTGGCTCAGTGATGGTGTTAATGAGCCAATCAAAAGCTCTCTGGAATAATTTAGTCCACAGCTCCAATTTTCAGTGAGGCTTCATGGCTGGGACAGAAGCATTTTCACAGATGTCAGTTTGGGAGCCATTAATGTTGGAAAATGGTCACACTCATCCCTCCCCCCTCAGATGGAGCCTGGGCACCATAACTGTGTTACCAGCTTTATGCATTCTCACACATCAGGTGTTTTTATCACAAAAACAAATGCAGCATCCCAAAAAATATAGTGTTTTATTCACAGCCTGTTGGGAAGCAATTTACTGCTCTACAGGTCTGAAAATGAAGCTGTAAAGTGGCACTAGAAAGGCACAAGTCTGCTAGCCAGCCACTGCAGCCTGTGGCCATGAGGGACATGGGGCACACTGGAACTGGCACTCGGGGAGCCCCGTGGAGAGGCGAGGCTGACATGGGATGGGAGAGGCTGCTCTGAGGACTTCCACAAACCCTCTGTGTGCACAGAAAGGGTATTTTATCAGAATAATGGGGCTGTGAAGCTGAAAAATCATGGGCAAAAAAAGAAAAAAGTGTTTTGGGAGATCAGTGTGTGATACAGGTAGGAAAGCTGGAGCATCCTGAAAATTCTCAGTTCAGGAGGAAGGAAGACTGGATTACTCCTTTTCTGGCTGCATTAGTATATAGCTTAGGAGCTCTGAAAATCAACCCTTTTTTTTGGCTGTTTTAATTTGAGTCTGACTCCCAAAATAATAATTCCTATTCTTATGAAGTCATGTGAGTTGAAACAGGAAAGTGCTTCAGTAAGAGGCAATCTCTGTATACAACCACGATATTTTTCCAATGGCAAAAAAAAATTTCATTTCTTATCTTCCTACAGCTAAAATCACCAAATAATCTGAGGGAAAAAAAATAAAAAAAAGCAGCCACTATGCTATTATAACCCCTGAAAAGTGACTAAGGACATCTAATATTACAGTACAACAGAGAAAGGTTAAATTCTTTTTTTGGTTATTGACACACACGCTCAAATAACTTTTCTTACACAGATATTTTAATTGTATAAATAACACACAAATATCTGATTTCCTCTGTAAAGACAGATAGAAATACGCTTTTAATGTGCAGGAATGTCTGTAACATTCAGAATGGTACATATTTAATAGTGTTTAATTCATTTAGCACACTTAAGAGCATAACCCTTTCACATCAGGGATATCACTATGATTTAATTATTGTAAGAATAGGCAATGAATTATTTCTTTATCAATATAGATGCATTTCCTTCCTGCATATACTCATTCCTGAATTCCCCTTCAGTGCACTGCCAAAAAAGAAGGTGCTTTCAACAAACCACCCACAATAAGAGTTAAAAGTAAGGAAGGCAGACGGAAAAAAATCCGGTGGCAAAGAGAAGAACATAGACCTTTGTGTGGGGAAAGAGTTTCAGTGTCAGTCTCTGGTGGAGACTGTATTAGCACTTGTTAAAGGATTGCCAGAATAAGCAGCAATTAGCAAAAAGCACAGGAGCTTGCAGAGCTTGAATAGAGGAGTTATAATTAAAAGCTGAGAAGGCATGGACAGTCACAAAGCCATGAAGTCAACCAGGGGATTCATTTGAGCAGAGCAAGGGGTATCTGGCAGGAGGTGACCCCAGATGAGCCCTGAAGTCTTGCTGGTGGGGAACAGAGGGAGTTGTGTTGTTTTCCTACCTTTGTGTCTGGCTCCTCTTCCCCACCCCTGCCTTGGTTCCCCACCTGTTACAGGAATGAACTTCTCCAGCCTGTTCCTCAGCCAGGCCTGACCCTCTCAGCTCATCAGGAGCCCAGCATAGCTGAGGTGCCTAATTAGGAACCAATTTTCCAAAGGCTGTTGAGAGTCTCTGCAGGGAGAGGTCACAATTCATATCTGCTTGAGGGGAGTTCGGTGCTGTCTGTGTCCCCTCCTTTCCAGGCACTACAGGGCAATGTAATCGTGTCCCAGAATGGATCATTTCTGCAGACCAGGGGAGGTGCAGGTGTTCAGGGTGTTGTGCTGATGCTCAATCTGCTTAGGCATAGCAAGTTTCTAATGTGAACTTGTAATTTTTCAAAGATTTACAATGCACACAAATCCACTGTGCTTTCCCACCCTTTCCAGAAGGGACCTCTTATCCAAAACTGACAGGCATTGTTCTCCTCTGGATTTAATAACCATTAGCACTGGCACTGAGAGGTTTTTTAATTTCCTCACATGTTGTTAAAGCAGATAAAACAATTATTTCTTGCTATTTGCATTGGTGGAAGAGGCTTAGCCATTTTTCCTAAGTTCAAATAAAAAAGCAGCTTGAATCAGACCATTTGGCCACAATGTCTCAAGTTTGGCAAAGCTAAAAAAGGCAAATTTTATGAACTTCAGTAAGGGAAGCATGAATTTTATACTATCACCTGAATTAAGCAACAGGGCCAGGTGATGTGGAAAAATCTACTAACTTTGCCTGCACCCCCCTTTGCTCTCACTCACCCTTTAATTTTCAGCACTTATTAAATTTTCAGTTCCTGTTAAGATTCCTGAGCAATACAATCTGCTGGAGCCGAGATTTGTTGGAAATTGCTCTGCTGCCTTTTCTTTCCCATTTGTATAGCCAGATGAATCAGATACTATCAATTGATTAATCAACATGTTCACTTTCTCTCCTCCATAGCTGTGAGCACGAGAATGAATATTTATGAGGGTGTGTAATTAGGCACTTGATTTTGTAAATCATCTGGTGATGCTGTCAGTGAGCTTCAGATTGCAGAGAGGCTTCAAGTCTTACGTATCTTCATGAAAGAAATTATTAATTTCCACAACAAGGATTTGGAAGAAAATATAGTTCTGTTACCACACATAATTTACAAAATTATAATTATGGGTGTTGTTTGCTACATACTTCAGCAAAGATCTTATAGAAATGGGCTGATGAGCTAAAGGAGGAGAAAAATCGGGACATGGCAGCAACAAGATTTAGTCTGAGCTCTCTACATGAAAATGCTTCAGTTTTACATTTAGAAGTTTCTTTTTAATAAAATTAATTTTGCTTTGTTTTGGGTTGGGGGTTTTTTTGTTTGTTTTGTTTTTGCTTAGTGTGGCTTTGGCCTAAATCTTAAAATGCTTGATGAGTCTTGAGCTGTAGAAATCACTTTGATAGTACTCAGATTTTTAGTTAAAACTTCATATGCATTTTTACTTTGCTTGTTACTGGTTTTGGTAGTAACAAGAAAAATAACACAGCTGTGATCAGAGTGGTGAAGATCTTACAGGGATTCCTGATGATATAACTGGTGTTTGAATCTAGAGCAGTTCCAGGGCCACTTGTCATTGTTATTAATTTAGGATTGTTTGACCCACAACTCATTATCTGGTGAAATTACAAACAGCCTTTTCTAGGTATTAGCTTTGAAAGCTTAAGTAGCATGAAAACACTACAATCATCAATAATAAAAATAAAAATAAAAACAATTACTAAAGGTGGAGCAAATTTTAAAATGTCTTCTAACTTGTTCTATCGCCGGCCGGGGGCTGTGTACAAACCACGAACGGGACGGGACTGCTGGAACGTGCCTTCAGCTGTTTGATTTTTCAGCATCAGTCTCATTACATGGCTATGACAATGGGAAGATGCCAGCAGCTCACGTCCCAAGCAGCAGACCAAGAACTTAATGTTACAACTTACTTTATAACTTTTTTGACCAATCCCACAAAGCAGAAGCATATTGACAGTGATTCCATCCAACCGCTATAAGCACACGTACCTTTACTTATAACAATGCTTGCTTATTTCGAATACAATGCTTGCTTGTAAGCCTAAAGCACAATGCACAGAGCTCCATTATTAAACTTCAAACTTGCTAATATCTTGCTAGATAAACTTTTCTGCAGCTTAGGAAGTTATCCTAGACAAGCGTTAATACACAGACCATTGTTCTAT
>LTAT01000006.1:66382917-66403934 GCA_003286495.1 Chlorodrepanis virens | reverse complement strand
AAAAAAAAAAAAAAAAGAAAAGAAAGAAGTCAAGTCTTGAGGCCTCTCAGGATTCCCCTCAAAGACAACAGGATTGAAACAGCTTGACTTTGAACTCGGAACAACCTGGGCCTTTTATTATTTTTAGTACTGCTCATGTACTTCCTTGTCATTGGTATTAATTATGCACAGTGAGAGCACACTGAGTGTCTCACTGCACTGCAAGCACACGAGGTGAGCCAGAACATGTCCCTCTGTGCTTGTAGTGTGCCTTCTGAGGAGGGTTAGCTTTCATTTGTCAGTTCAAACACGTTAATATTCAGACACTGCCATGGACATTATTTGTCTCTCTAGTTGATACCTCTTCCTGAACCAGCAGCAGACAAGACAAGCTATAAAAAACATATCAAAAATGTCACCCTTTTTATTATGCCAGACCTGTGTCACCATTCTGTTATAGCAGAAATGTTTCACTAAAGGAACATGCATTTTTTTTCATCTTTAATTAAAACAGTAGGGCCAGAGGATGTACTGGAACTGCACTATCACCAAACAGCAGGCTGTGTTTGGAAAAGGTTTCTGAGGAAAGCACAATATTATCAAGAAGCTAAATAGGATAGAAAGGGTCAAACGAAGCAAATGGGCAACTAGGCTAAAATAAGCCAATGAAAATCGCTGCTGAGGGCTGTGTTGATCAATTGCTGCTGTGCTTGAAGATCCAGCCTAGATCAGACTCCTCTGCTCCAGGCTGTGGATTATCCCTGTCCCTGTACACCACCAATGTCCTGGCCTGAGTGGCTGGACTCTTCCAAATAAAGTGAGAAGCACATTCCATGAATTGTGACCTTGGCAATGCAGACAGAAAGGGCATTGAAGTGCTCTATCTGTCCACTGGTGCCATGTCCAAGGAAGAAAACTTTATTTCTGGTACTGAAAAGGCTGGGGAGCACAAGCAGTGACACAAGCCTTGATGGAGTGACGAGGTCTCTGGTGTTGAGATGACCCCGAGGTGTTAGAAAGTCTCTTTTTCCTAGTCCTGAGACTGAAGAAGAAGTCAGGATTCCTTGGCTCTCATTCTCCAGGTTGTTTATTTTCTGTTATCTATAAAATTCTTTCTCCAACCTGCTGAGGTCTGTCCAGCACATCAGTTCGTGGCACACTGACCGCCCTCAGGGCTGTGTTATCTTTTTATACTAAAAACTATGTGTACTTTATTTACAAAAATTTTCCAATACCCATCACCTACGTTAGACAGTTTGTCTCTAAACCAATCCAAAAGTGCCACCATCACAGCAGAAGATGGAGGACAAGAAGAGGAAGAAGAAGGACAGGACACACCCAGATCCCTCCATCTTGCCTCTTGAACCCCCATTCTAAAAACCCCAAAATTCTGCTTTTTCACCCTGTGATAAATTCCCTGTCATTCTACTCAAACCCTTGTGGCTTGTAACTCTTTGACAAAGTTGGTAATTGTTTCCATGGGTTAAAATCAAAGGCACAGGTGTCTTTGACTCCATGCCAAGGTCTCTGAGTCCCCTGCCAGGGTCTCAAGTCCTCCAGGGCAGCCAGAGGAATGTCCTGGGTTCCAACAATGGAGAAGTGAAAGAAACCTGGACATGGAGCAAAGGAAGGGTTCAGAGTGTGCCTGGTGCCATTTTAGATCTCTTGGAGTGGCTCACCTGGCTTTGGATGCCTTTTCAGACATTCCTGGGCCCTGCCAGCATGAGGATATCTCAGGTTAGTGCCTGCGCAGGTGCAGGCACTAACCTCACATGTTAAAGCAAATCAAGCCCACTCTGAGCCTCCAGTTTCCCATCTATCCTCTTTTTAAATGGTCTGAAGGACATTGCTGTTTATCTCAAAGAGTGTATTCAGTTATAAATCACATGTGCAAATGGACTGGAGGGTCCACACAGCCCAAAGGCCCTGGGAGCACCCCATACCAGCCACTCAAACTCAGGCTGAGCCAAGGCTCACTCATCACCCTTGCATTAAAAAAGAAAAGGGGGAACAGCTGCCCTTAGTGCAAATAATCCCTCAGAGCACACCACAGAGCCACCAGCTCAGGGGCTGCAGAGCAGAGACCCCAAGGGAAAGACCTGTCAAAGTGCCACCAGACAAAATCCAGGCTGGCAGCAGGAAATGGAGGCTTCCCAACCAAACATCCTAATCCAGTGCTCAGGGTTTGACACAAATGAGAAAGTAACAGAGAAGCAAGGACACAGGGGAGCCACTGCAAGTGCATTATAGATGAAGGCTATCTGCACTAATGATAGCTGGGGACTTTGTAAAAAAGCAGGCCTACCCCAGAACATTAATGATACAAGAGTCTATCTGAAGAAATCTTCCCAAACAAGAAGCTGGGGGATTAGATTTGAAAAGGGAACTCATTAAGAGAAACTTCCCTTATAAAATAAAGCAAAAATAGTTGCAGGGTTTCTTTAGAACTTGGCACTCCTCTGTGTTATATTATAGGTACTGAGGAGGTGATTTTTCAGACTGACTGTAGACTTTTGCAATGTAGATTTGTTCACTTGGGTGAGTCCCCATAGGCTCCCACAAACCCACCAGAGACAAATAGGCACTTCATCTCACTTTAAAGCACATTGCAAAATACAGCAAATTAATTGTGCCCTAAAAATGTCTCCTTTTCTTCCCATCAGCTGTGAAGAGATCCTTGGCTTATTAGCTGAGATGTGAGATGATCAGCACACATGCACACTGTGAATATCTGATGTTTATGTAATGTAAATGTTAGATGAAGTGTTTGGTTCTATCAGCTGTCTGTGACACTGTTTCACACTGTAGAGCCAATGCTTTATGTTCCAGGAGTGCACTTGGCTTTTGAGATTCTCTGCAGCAGTGGGCAGCAATGAATTCTTCAGCTCACATATTGTTTGAGATGTGAAAACTTTTTTCCCTTGTGTACTGAGAAAAAATGAAAGGGTTTTCAAGTTTTTCATAAGCCTCAAGGAAAATCAATGTGAAGTAGCCTGTGGCATGCTTTTTCAGGAGCTTATTAAAAATTTTGGTGATCTATATTTAAATTTCATTTTCATCCCATTTGTCCTAAAGGGATACTGCCTGCTTAGCTAGGGGTGGGCATCTTTGTCTTCAGGGAGTTTGTAGTTCATTGGGATAGGGATTTTTACATGGATTTAGCTTATCTCAGAGGAATTGTCTTGTTTTCCTGTTACTGTGTGTCCCACTGATACAGATAAGACATTCCAGTGTAGTTAAGTTGTCATTTACATGGGAATAATCTCATTTAACTGGACATGTAATAGTGCTGAGGTTCTTGTCAATTGATGCTGAAGGAGTAAAACAACTCCCTCAATTCACCTGATATTTAAATTGTTAAACCAGAGCACCTCACTCTTGTGAATGAAATAACATCAAAAAATCCCAACTAGTTTTTAGCTAAAACCCAAACAAACCCCAAAACAAAAGAGAAGGGAAAAAAAACCCCAAAAAACCATCAGAGACAAAAGTTCACAAACTGAGGAATGTAGAAGATGTGATTGGTTCTCAGCTCCTTCAGCCTCCTCTTCTCTTTTCTTAGGACACTATATGCAGATCATTCTTCTCAATGAGATGCTGTCACTAAAGCAAACCCTCCAATTATTATGTTTCAGTCATTTATTGCAGAAGAAGGAGAAGAAAGCAATATTCATCCTTCAGCAAAACTTCTGGAACATATTTAATAACTGCTGATTAAATAGAAATGGAGACTATCAAAGAAAGAATTCTAGAAGCTACAAATCTTTCAAAAAGACATTAAATTGCTGCTCTCTTTCAATCTGCAGAAGCAGTTTTGATTCCTCTATAGCCCAAAGAATCATCTGGCTCTGAACTGCCAGCTTTGTGTCCTGTCACAGTTGGTCCTCAAAGCAATTTTTCCTTAAGTTACAAATTTCCTAAGGTCACGCTAGTGTGTTGTACAGCCCTGCCTTTAAAGGGCTGCTTTACCCAATCAACCCCTTAAATCCTCAGCCAGAGGAAAGATGAGATCAGCAAACAGTTGATCTAAAATCTCCAAACACCATTATCCTTGTCCAGACAGACTTAAAGAGAAATTTGAGTTTTGTCTAGCTCCTCATTCCCATGTTCTCATTGCCCATCACCAACACACCTCAACAGCATCAGATGGGATCAAGCCATGTGCCTTGAAGTTGACTTCTTTTAGGATATAATTATAAAGCTCTAAAATTTAAGGGCTTTCTTTCCACTAGCAAAACAGATTATTCAATATTATTTAATTACTGTTAAAAGAGTAATTTTCCCTCTCAGATTCTTCCCCCTCAACTTATTCTAGACGATGAATTCAAAACTAGGAATATTTAAGGTGTCTAGCTTAAGCCACTGCAATTTCTTTATTATCCATTATTTTTAACAGAGAACAAACTAATCTCATGTTTTAGAGAAAAAATTAGGCAAGAACCTGCTTTTTCAGCTTTACATGCGAATTATTCAGGGAAGAAAAGAAAATAAGAAGGGGGTGGAGTCAGCACAGGTCTCGGGGCAAAGGGAGGAAGGAAAATTGCCAATGAGAAAAAGTCATTGTCTTTGAACTTTGTCAGTTCAAAGAATGAATGACATCTATTTAGGTTTTTCCTGGGAGGGATCCAAGAGGTTCCATGACAAACTGCATCCTCTATTCCTCCAGTCTGTTAGACAGTAGACTGTTGCCTTTCCAGCAATTTCTCAAACATTTTGAGCTCCATCTCTCTCAGTCTGGTTTAAGATGTCCTGTGGGTAGCATGCAGCTGGGAGCAAGAGGAAATTCTGGAACCAGGACAGAGGAAAATCAAGCTGAGGGGGAGGCTGAGATGATGCCTACAACAGGACCAAACAAGCTGTGAGGTCCACTAATTTCTCTCATTTTTTTGAATAGAAGTTTCACACATTATGAAAAGACTTGGTTACAAATCCCATCTGTTCTCTCCCACCTTTATCCTCTCCCAGTCACACTTATCCCACATCACATCTGACCTCAGTCAAGGCAAAAAGAAAAAATTAAAATCAGCAATTAAACCATCTGTCTCATCTGAGATGCATCCTGAAGAATGGATTAAATCATGTCCTGGGATACCTCTGTTCCTCTCCATTTCTGGAGCACTACCAGCAGAACACAGAGCCAAAGCCATGGAGAAGCAGCACTTGGAATATCAAGTGCAGGCTGCTCCTGACAGATTGTTGTAGCAGCCCTTGAGTAGCCCTTACAATGCTTTCTTCATTCTTCTTTCTCAGCTGAGGTTAAAAAAACCCACAACAAAACCAAAAGAATCAAAAATTAAAGGTTGTAGGCAAGAGACATTAGAAGCAAAGACATTTACACCTCCACAGTTAAAAAGTAATCAGATGACATGATAATGTTGGCTACAAAACCTCAGAAGACAAAGATCTGGTGAGAAATTCTGCACAGCTGTTTGCTTTATTTATAAACAATGAGTCTCCTTTCAGCTGGAGCCACGTGAATGCTCTGGTTCCATTCTGCAGGTGCAGGGAGACCTTCACATCATCACAGTTTAATCTCTAAAGCTCAGAGAAGATGCATCCCCTACAGACTGGCCTAGTAGCTTTTATACTGGCTTCTATCTTCTTAAAACATTTTGAAACTCAGTATTCTTCCTTCTGCATTTTATAAATCAAACTGCATATATCTATCTATCTATCTATCTATCTATCTATCTATCTACACATATATATATATTTGAACTATTCTGCCATTTTCTCCATAATTGAGTTAAACTCTTCAAAAAAGAGTTTTTCTCTGCTTACATTCCTTGCCTTCTGCTGATGGCTCCCAGAATTATCCCAGTTTCCAGGTCCTGGCTGAGGGCCAGCACCATGAATAATGATTCAGGGACTGGTTCATGCCCCTTGACATTACAGATGGCTGGGTTTACTCAGAGATATTCCAACATATTCTGCAAGGATAATTCCAGATCAAAGGAGGTTCAGGGTATTAATAGCAGCTAAATATAATTAGAAATCACTTGAATGTGTTTTCCTGTGTTTTTCACATCTGAGTGAATTTGTTTGTGAATAGCAATCTGAACATGGTAGGGCAATACCAAGGATGAACAGAGTTTCAAATTATTTTCTTTTCTATGATTACTGCCTTGAATAACTTTTACCTGTTGGCACAGGGAAGACATTATCCTTAAAAATATTTTTAGTGTGGTTCCTTGTCTTTTTTCTGGGACTTCAGAGCCTTTTTGTAGTGTGTGCCAAGAAAAACAGGTAAAGAAAGAGTCTATTTCATTCAGCAGCTGTATAATTACAATTTGGAAACTAAGAGGAGAGAATAAAGATGGGAAGGCAACTAATACCAAGAACCAGAGTGTCTTTTAAAAGAATGGAACAGCCTTAACATAGAGCATAGCTGATACATGTCAAAGTTTACAATAATTTTCCAGATTTTTTGTCACTAGACTAGCAAAAGTTCCAAAAATTTATTTAGTGTGAAGTCCACTAACTAAGCATGGAAAAGCTGCTGCTCTGAGCACCTGGACAAGAGCAAAATGTAAATCAAGATTGATTTCTGTTCTCATGCTGATGCAGTGTCATAACAATGAACAAGACTATGGAGATTGGAGTATCCTCCTAAGAATTTCAAGTGTTGGGATGGAAAAGGTCTGAATTGATTCTGGTCCTAAATGGGCTATTCATCATGGCAAAAGAACATTCCTTTGAAGTATGGAAATACAGAGAACATTTATCAATAAGGAGAAGCAAAGACTAAAAGACCAAACTCTTTGCCTCCTGTTCCTCTTCCAAGGCAAAAGGAAAAAGTCAGGAGATGATGAACCCCAAGTCACTTCCAAAGGAATGTGAGCTCTTAGAAATGAGGTTACACCTGAACAAAGTATCTCTCATCTATATTAATGTGTGCTCATCACACAAATACCAGCTTTTTATCCAGATAGGAATTTAATCCAGGGTAGCTTTGAAGCTATGAACATGCCTGAATTACAGTTTCACTTGAAGGAGGGATAATATGGAAATGATAATCTGAGTATCAGATCTCACTGGTCTCCAGCTGCAGCTTCTGGGCACTCAGTGAAAATCAGGATACTTCTGCTCTGGGAACTGCACAAACACATCCTAACAGATGACAAACAAATGATACAAGGGGATGATTCAAGCCACAGATTAAACACCTGAATGTGATGTAAAATAAAACCTGGATCGAGACTTTGAAATAAACCTTATGATCACCTCAATTAAGTGATTTGGAGGAACAACTCAGCCAATTCAGTAAACAAGGCAAAATATTTGTGGAAAGCTATCAATAGGGCTTGACTTTGGCCATGACTGTTTATTCCACTTCTGAAGCGAAGAAGAGAGGGAGAACATCCATTGAGCTACAGAAATTTTGGAAAGAGACTGTGGGTGGAGGGATCACTGTCCTTTGAGAACAGCACAGTTTTAATTTCAGTTCTGAGAGAAGCACAGAGGTTCCACCTTTCCTTCTCTTTCTCCTCTCCCCTCATGCCTGTTTTTCAAGTGCCAATGAGGAAAACTTCTCTGAGTCAAGGGATGCAGTGACTCATGCATCAGCTGAGTGCACAGCAGCAATGTCAGAGCTACTGTGCACTTAACATGGCTTCAGGGCAGGATGACACAAATTCATTTCCCAGTGGAAAGCTAAAGTAAATTTTAATTCACCAGATAAGGGCAAGCACAGCTCAAACGCCCATGTGCTTCACCTCTGTGCACACAAGGGGGATTATTTCATTACAGAATCACAGAATGGTTTGAGCTGGAAGGGAATTTAAAGCCCATCCAGTTCCAGCCCCCTGCCATGGGCAGGGCCACCTTCCACTGTCCCAGGTTGCTCCAAGCCCCATCCAACCTGGCCTTGGGCACTGCCAGGGATGGAGCAGCCACAGCTTCTCTGGGCACCCTGTGCCAGGGCCCCACCACCCTCACAGGGAAGAATTTTTTTCCTAATATCTAACCTAAATCTCTCCTCTTTTAGTTCAAAACTGCTCCCCCTTGTCCTCTCAGGCATTGCTTGTGTCACTGGCTGTGGGAGATAAGAGCTGGTGAGCTGCTGGGGGCTTCCTCTGGGATGGGAAAGGGCTGCAAGCTGGGAAGGGCAGGGAAGGGGGGATCTGAGTGCCAGAGGTGGAAGTGGCAGCTTCTGCAGGTGTGGTCTTTTATCCTGTGACCTTTGCTGCTGACAGCTGAGAAAAGAAACCAGTGAAACAAAAAAACTCTGCCCAGACACACACGCACACAGCTTCAGCCTGTGCCTGCAGCTCGCATTGCTTCTGCCCACACAATGAGGTTTTTCTTAGGGCTAAAACCTGTTCCCATGTAGACCCAAAATGTGGCATTTCAAGCAATTTAATCTGCAGAAAGCGCTGATTCCTGCATACCCACAGTGCTGGAATCTTCCCATTTCCATGCTTCAGGAATTTAACAGGTCAGGAACTAGACAAACATAACAAAGTTATTCCCAGTGAGCAAACACCTAAAAAAATCCAGAAAAAAAAAATAAAAAGGAGATCAGCTTGCTACAAGTGTCTAAGCTGGAGTGCTTATAAGCAGATCTCCTGTAAAATACAGTGTTTTTATAGATATTTTTTTTCTTTCTTCCCCAACTACAGGGTGATAAAACTCACAGGAGTACAGGTTGCAGGACACAAAGCTGTGACCAGGTCCCACTGCTGCCCTGAAGGACCATGGTCTGAAAAAACTGAAAGCATCATCTCTGTCTCTGAGGAAGGTGCTTCTGGATGCAGGAGAGAGGAGATAATCTCAGCAGAAAATGGGAAACCACTGTCCTGTGACAGGAAGGATTTCTCAGACTGTGTTATTCTGGACTATTTCTGGTCCTCAGAACATACATGATATTTTCAAGTCTCTTTAGAGTAGGTAAAGGGGTGAAAATTCCTTTCAAAGATATAATAAGCAGTCTCTTTTCCCTGATAGCCTTTCTCTGGAAAGATATTACCACTGTGGCATAAAAATTCAACCCTTCTCTGTAAGACACTCATGCACCTTTTTAATGACCTCATTCACCAAATCGAGGAGGGATGGGAGGGCTTGGTGGGTGTGTTCCTTCAAGTTCCCTTCACCTCCTGATGATCAGAAATACATATGCAGCTGGAATTAGAAGGAGATTGCTGTGCACACGTGGAGCAGAGCAATCAGCCACGTGCTCTGCTGGCCCTCCCTCTGCTATTGACACTCACAAATGTCAAGGAATTATTTTTCCATGGCTCAGGAGGAATGGCTCTGGTTCAATAAGCTCAGGCTCCTTTCCCTGCTCTTGCAGCCCTAACACCAGGCTGCCAACCCCCCCAGATTAACAAGGATTGCTGCCTGCCTCAGCCCCAGTGCCTTCTGCCACCCCACACCTGTGCTGCTGGGACATTTTAGGAACACCTGGAGCACTGAATCCCTTCTGTCAGCTGGAGACTGAGGGCATTGTGTTTTTAGGTATTTTTTAAAAGCCTGAGGTGATACCAGCAGCTGGGAGACAGAGCTGCAGGGCCCCAAGTGTGGGAGCATCCTGTACTTAGCAGAATCTCAGCAGCCTTGGCAGACTCAGATCTGAGCATCCTGAGCCAGCAGCCCCCGAGGATGGAGGTGGGGATGCATCACCAGGCACTGTGCTAGGAGATCCAGCTGCAGAAGCTCCTCCATCTGGGAATGGGCTTCTGCCTGCATCACCTGTCACAACAACACATCAGCACATGCTAAATAAGTCTCCCTTTCTTCCCCCTAAAGGGCTTGAAGATTAGTAGCCAGATATTCATGTGAAGCTATCCAAAATTGTTTGATATATTGGATTAGTTTTGATATACTTTATTTCTTGGTTGTAAAATATTTGGGAAATGCCTCAGCTCCTGCAGATGGGATTTGCAAGCAGGAAGAAATTGCTCCCAATAGGTGAAACCAGTTGGGTAATTTTAATTCTGGCAATGAGAGAGAACAGAGTTAACTCCCAGCTAACTCAGGAGCTGCCCTGCTACCTGACGCAGGTGCAAATTACAAAAGTGACTGGTGATCCCTGAACCATGCCTGCAGCAGAACTGATGGCTGGACTTGCATTTAGTATGTCCCAGTATGGTAGTTTGTGTCATATTTTATAATGAAAACTGATATGGTTTAACTGATTATATCAGAACTGGCCCAGTCTGGATGGATGTAGGATCTGACCCAAATATACTTGTTTTAATTCATCCTGAGCTGAAACTCCTCAGGACTTTGGAAAGATTCATTGGGGTGTTTTCACTTGCATTGTGTGAAGTATGTGTCAATGTAGACAGGCCAGAGCTATTCATCAAAAAAACCTAAATAAAACATTACTTCCCCACTGGAAAAGAGAATTTCATCTCAACCACATGCACAGAAAAAAAATGTCAATTTCTGACAGGATTTTTTACCAGAAAAAGAAGTGCAGAGATGTTTGTCTGCTTTCATCAGCTCAGTTATTCTCAGGAGCTATGGTTCCAGGTTTCTTGTGATCTCCTGAGTATCCAGCCAAGCTACATCTTTCATGATGTCTCATTGCAATGCCCCAGGAATAGGCACGCCTCAGATCTAGATCTTTCAGGCTTTTATTTCTATTATGGTGATGTGTGAAAGTGCCAGTGCTGCCCCCCTGAGATAGTGAAAATGTCAGAAAAGACAAGAGGCAGAAAGTGAATGTATGACAAACAGCAAGATGAAAGGGAGAAGCAGAGCAACAGCCAGAGCAAAGAGTTTGCAAACTTCCTTCAATCACATGTAGGCACAAGCTCACTGTTGTGAATCACAGAAACATATTTAATAGAAATAGCAAAACACATCTGCTGTCCCTTCTCTCCCACCTCTGTCCTCTGCCTCATGGGGATTTTTCTGCAGGGATTTTAGCAGAGCTTTCTCTCTGGAGTTTCAAAGGGAGATGAAGAGCAGTCAGTAAATAAGGATCTTTGTGAAAGAAGCCTCTTCACTACTGGATGGCTCATGGTTAGCAACTACAATATGTAAGCAGCCAGAAAAGGATGAAAAAGCTCTCAAAAATTGTTTGGAAAAAAATTGAAAATTATATGGAGGAGGCAGAGAGTTTGTATGGTAAGTGTACGAAAAGAGCAAGCAAAGCAAACTCCCGCTTCCACTGACCTGAATTTGGGGTCCTGTGCAGGAGCTGCTTCACTCCTGGAATGCAGACTCCTGGCAAGTTGCTTCATGCCTGCTGCACATGGGGATGTGGATGTGGCATGGCCACAGCTGAATGTGGAGCAGTGCTGTGTGGTGCTCCACATTCAGCTGTGGAGCACCACACAGCACTGAATAGAGAGACATAATTCTCTCTCTCAGGTTTTTACCTGGAGAAGCAGAGAGGGAAAACATTTTTTATCTCTGCTTGCTGCGCCTGTTGTTTTGCACATGTGGAATGTGTTGGAAGATAATTTACCTGAAGGAATTTGGTAACTGGATTCTGCTGAGGATTGTTTTGTTTCCTTGGCCAATCACAAAATTTGTGTCCTGACTGTTGGCAGACAGTCATGAGTTTTGAGTCAGTAGTAAGAATTATATAGTAGAGCATGTATCTCTTTACTATAGTTGTATTATAATATAGTTTTAATAAAGTGAGTGTTCAGCATTCTGAAGCCTTGGAGTCAGATGCCAATCATTCCCAGGCATCAGGGGTCCTGATTTTACTGTAGTCTGCAGTGCTGTGCTGAGCTCTGAGGTGTTCCTGCATTCCAGGGCTCTGCCAGCTGCATGGCCTTGGAGTTAACCCCTGGCTCACAGGGACTGGGCAAGGGATGATCTCGAAGGAGCACTGGGGAGAAGAGTGAGGAGCAGGGGAAGGGGGACAAGTGCACAGTTAGATAAGACTGGTCTGATCACAGATTAAAGGCACCTAACCACAGTCTTGTACATTCACTGCGTGTCTGAATTTCCATCAGAGCCACCAGAGATGGAGAACAAAATTTAGCAGCTGAAACAAGATTCTGATGTGATTTAAGAGGCCCCAGTGCATGATATGTGGTCTCCACCACCTGCTTTAGAAGGGCACAGCTTTCCCATTAATCCTATATCATATTTATTAGTCTGCACAGATGTCCACATGTGCTGGGGATCTCAGGTTACACCAGACAACACCTCTGAACCTGAATCCATCTTGCAGGGCTTTCTCTGAGCCATACCTGTATTAACTACCCAAAGGTGAGCTCATCTCTGGTGATTTGTGAACAGCAGAGGCTCAGGAACTTTGTAAACATCCATCAATAAATACCACAATTCTACAGTCTGGTAGTTTAGGTGTACAATAAGCAAGTTCCAGCTCTGCAGAGATACAAAAGTTGGGACAGAATTAGAGAGGAAAAGGGCAATTCATTTCTAACAGGCAGGGCTGGTTGAAAGAGATTTCCTTGCCTTAGAAAGGAAAAGGGCAATTCATTTCTAACAGGCAGGGCTGGTAGAAAGAGATTTCCTTACCATAGACAGGTACCCAGCCAACACTTTAGGACATTTCCAGCAAGAATGAATAGAAATATTTCCCACATAGACAGTCCTTGTGATTGAGCACAACAATAACTCTGGAGGTGTTGGGGTCACTTGTCACATGAAGAGGGACATGTAAATGTTTCTAACCATGACAAGTGGGAACATCTGATGGTGTTTTGGGCAGGGTTTTTTGGTTGGTGGTGGTTTGGTTTGGGGTTTCTTTGTTTTGTTTGGGGTTTTTTGGCAAGGTTTGGGGCGTTTTTTTTTATTCTTCTTGGTTTTGTTTTTTAATATCTTATAACTAAGTTTTTTCTCTTACATATTTCCAATGGCTTTATAAAAAGGAATTATTTATTTCCATAAACTCAGTAACAGTGAATATGTAGGGCCTAATTCCAAAGCCCATTTCAATCAGTCACTCTCTCCATTACCTTTGGAGCATCAGGAGCAGAGACAGAGAACAAAATTCCTGAGTGCAGTGTCAGAAGGACATACATCTCCAGCTCCTCAAGGTTTGCATCAGAGTTCCAAAATTCACTTTTTAAAATTCCTCTAATTCCTTTAGACATTGTTAAGAAAAAGCCCAACCCTGCTTTTCAGCAACATCTTTGGTGTCATAGGGAGATCTGTGTTAGAAAATGAAGCACTGATAATTCTACAGAGCCATTTCCTTTAACACATCCTCCCACCTCCTCCTACCCCCTCCATGTGTCTGCTCCATCCATCTGTTTCATCTCATGAAATTCATGGATCATGAGCTCCCTGGAGCACGTCCAATTTTCTCTGCCTCTGTAGTTCAACATTCACATTTCCCCATCCTGTAGACAGGCATAAATATTGCGTAGTGAGCAGTTTGCCTTGTTTCCAATTTCAGCATGTCATATCCTGCACACTTTCCGTTGTTCAGACTGGCTCGTGGGTTTATTTATCAATTAATACATGGCATTATGGCCTCTGGATCCCCCATTGGGTGTTACTGCTGCTGCTGGGCTGTTTCTGTGTAAATACTGAGCTGTTCAGTAATCCATGGGGAAAATTGCATCTGTGTGACACTGAGGGCCCAGCTACAGCACCTGCACTCAGAGGAGTGAAAGGTTTTGCTCTGCTGGGGCCTCTCAGCCTAAATCTTCCAATGCATCTTGGTGCTCAGCAGCTGCTGCAGGGACATTCCCTCGTGCTGAGGTGGCAGCACTGTTAATTTGCATTTGAAACTTGCCCTTCATTGAGTTTGTGAGGTCCCCAGGATGGGGTGAAGAGATGAGGAATCTGACTCCACGTTCTCAGAAAGCTGATATTTATATTATATTAATTATGTTATGTTATGTGTTATATTATTAAAACTATACTAAAGAAAGAGAAGAAGACAGACAGAAGGCTTAACAAGAATGAATAATAAAAACTCATGACTGACTCCTCAGAGTCCAACACAGCTGATGGTGATTGGTCATTAAATTCAAACAATTCACATGGAATCAATCAAACATGCACCTGTTGGTAAATAATCTCCATACTACATTCTAAAGCAGCAAACACAGGAGAGGCAATCAGATAATTATTGTTTTCATTCTTTTCTGAGGATTCTCAGCTTCCCAGGAGAATAAATCCTGGCAAAGGGATTTTTCAGAAAATATGACAGTGACAGCCCTTCAGCTTAAAATCCATCATTTTGAGGAAATTACTCTGTTACACAAGACTATTCATAGAAAGCAAACAAAATATGGCAAACAAACATATTCTTTTCCATTGAAAATGGAAGCAAGTGTAAATGGGAGGCATTGGCCCAGCCTGGCCAAGGATGTTACAACCTGCAATAATTAAAAGCATTCCTGTGACCTTTGTGGAAGAAAAGCACCAGACATTCCTATTGATTTTACAAACATGGAAGTGTTGGTCTAAAGTGCAATTTTAATTTGAAGGGCTCCCCCCCATTGCAAACAGCCTTGGTACTGGTGGGAGGATGTGTGCAAGAACTTCAGTAATAAATTCTCAGGCTTTTTCCCTGGTATTTTATTTCTCTTGTTTGTGTTGGAGTCACTGCCAGGGTGTACACCCACTGACAGCCCTGAGAGAGCAGGGCAGAGTCAGCTGAAAAACATGAATATGGAGATTTTGATCTGTGACACTACTTTAAAAGAAAAGCAGAGAGTGTATTTAGATTGAATCTGGCCTTATGGGTACAGTGAGCTGCAGCTGTCATGGTATCTTCTGAATTTTTTTGACTGTTTTGTTTCCAGCAGTATTTCTGTTTTCCTTCCTTTGTGTTACGAAAGCAATCCCACAAGCTCACATTTTGCCAATCCAATTGATTCTGGAAGACACTCACTGTGCTTTGCAGCTGGTGGAAGTGCACAGACAAGCACCATCCTCTCTCCAGACAATTCATAACTCACCACAGCTCAGACTGAATTCCATGTGAAGGAGATGCAAAGCTCATCCCATGCTGTCGCTTCCTCACTCCCACAAAAACACAGGAAAAATCAGGAAGGATTTTGCAAGCACATGGGTTGTGCCAGCTGTGATGACCCGATCCAGGTAAAAAATACTGGAAGTTACCAAGCAGATCAAAAGAACCTCCAGAGGTCTTGCTGTTCAATATCCAGCTTCTCACTGGAAGAGCAGGAGCCATGCAGGGGATGTGCTGTCCCTCCACCCTGCTCTTCTCTTTCTGCATTAATCTGTAACAATCTCTTTTACTGCATCTTCACAAATCTAAATCACATTCACTGCAATAAATAAAGGAAAACATCCTGGGGCATCTAGTCTTTTTACTATTATCATTGATGAAAATGACTCAAGAACATTTGCTTCACCAGGAGTTCAATTAAAACTGAACAGGGAGCACTCTGATGTGAGCAGATACTGACACAAATGAGGAATTCACCGTGAGCTACACAAATGTGATGCGCGTCAAACAGCAATCAATAGAAACCCAAGCACAAGAAAATAAACCCAGTGAAATGTAAATATGTAGAAAAGAAAATAAACAGGTCTTTTTTTAGACCTCAAGTCTGAAGACCATATTCTCATAACAAATTGCTGTTAACATCAGAAATAATGTCATGATCTACTTGATTCTCTAGCAGTTACCACATATGAGTAAGCAAAATTAATCCTAGCTGTTTATTTTACCCCTCTGCAAGTTTTCAAGCATCTCTTTCCAGGACATGTTGCATTGTAGCCTAAGAAAAGCCTGTAAGGTGAACGCAAAAAGAGAAAAAAGAATTTTTTTATGTGGACTCCTTTATACTATTAATATGGGGACTGGGGAAAGCAGAAACCTGAGGAAAACATCCTTACAACTCATTTATAATCATCTGGTTCAACCATGGAGTGATATTTACTAGATTAAACACCTACACACTTCTTCTTTCCCATGGTCCTGGAAAACAGGGTCAGACAAAGCAATCAGGAAAAGAACAGGGCTCTGGAAGATAAGAACAGGGCTCCTCTGCAGAAGGGGAGGAGCTGAATATACAAGACAATCATGGGAAGTGCAAATCACAGATTAAACTACAGCTAAAGGAGACTTCTTGGCAGTGCATGGTCCCAAGATAGGATTGTGATTAGCTGCAGTTGGAACATCCAAGAAAATCTGGCAGTGTAAATAAATAATATCAGAACTCCAGAAGAGTCCCTGGCCATCACTGAAAGCTCTTCCTCACAAGAGCAATCACCTCATGGTGCTCCAATCACAGGACAATTAGTCTTCAAAGCTGCAAAAGCATCACAGGAGATAGAATATAAATAATGAAATAGAATAATAATAATAGAAATTATAAAATAGATAATAGAAATTATAAAATCATAGCAGAAATAATAGCAATAATAATAAAGAAATAATTAATAAAATAAATAGAAAATAAATAAATAAAATAAATAATAGAAAGAATAAAATCATAGAATCAAAAAATTGTTTGGGTTGGAAACAAAAACCTTTAGAGATCAGTTAATCCAACTCTCCTGCAGTGGGCAGGGACACCTAACATCTAACCCAAATCTCTCTTCTTTTAGTTCAAAATCATTCCCCCTTGTCCTATCATTGTGTGATAAGCAAAGTGTAAAAAAGTCACTCCCTTTTTTTATATCCCCTTTTAGGTGTTGGAAGGCTGCAGTAAGATGTTTTTGGAGCCTTCCTTTCTCCAGACTGAAAAATCCTAACTCCCTCAATCTGTCCCCATAGGATCCTAACAGTGACCTCTCCCCAGAGAGGGGGAGGGATTTATATCCAGGCACATAACCCCCCCCTCACCTTGCAATTTACAGCCCTTTTCTCTGCTTGAACACTGACATTTATTTACACCCATTAGCCCAATTTACTGCCTGAATCACAAATGGTGAGTCAGCAGCACCAGGAATCAGGATTGCCACATGGGGCTCTGTTCCATTTATCTCCTGGCCAGGCTGCTGAGCAGAAGGGGACCCAAAGCATCTCCCCTGCAGCTCTTCAGCAGCTCCATGAAGTGTGTAACACACTCCTGCACCTCAGGACTGAAAGTCCTGTGGGAGCAGGGGAGTGGAGGATGCCTCCAGCTAATGACAAAAAACACACAATCTTGGATTATGAAAATGTTCCCAGGCTAATGCTAAATGCAGGTTTTCTGCTCTTCTAGGCAGGAGCTCTGGCAGGAGCTCATCTTTCCAAGTGATGTTGGAAAGTTGACAGGGGTAGGGAAATTGAGTTCATAATGAGATGAGGACCATGAATGATCCCAGATCATGGAACAGAGAAATAGGATTAAAAAGTCTGGAGAAAGTTTATATAGGTTGGGCTTATTGAGGCAGTTTAAAGGAGCACAGAGTGTGGCAACATAAAAAAAGATGGTAATAATGTTGAGACATGTTATTTTGTATGGCCTCTCATGTCATCCTAATCATGTCCAAAAGCAAAAACATAAATGGGGTGAGAGGAAAACCCTCTGCAGATCTCTGCTAGCAGACTGCAGTCACTGCGTCCCTTCTCAGCAGATTATTAAGAGTAGATCAGACAAGTCAGCTGCTCCTTCCACATCATCTTTTGGGAGGGAATACGGACCATCCTCAGGGCTGGGATTCATCTGCCTTCAAAGTAATCACTGCACACTTTCTTTAGTAGTCAGTGGAGAGAGATTGACACATAATGCAATGAAAATTATCCACCTGAAAGGCTGGCAGGAGGCTTCCCTGGGGCCACTCATTCATTCCCGGCAGCTGCAAGAGCCATGAAGAGATCCACCTGGAGAGCCACCTTTCAGTACTGAAATGGGAGAGCCACCTTGTGGGTACTGAAATTGGAGAGAGCCACCTTTTGGGTACTGAAATTGGAGACTCCCACCTTTTGGGTACTGAAATTGGAGACTCCCACCTTTTGGGTACTGAAATTGGAGACTCCCACCTTTTGGGTACTGAAATGGGAGAGCCACCTTTTGGGCATTGAAATTGCAGACTCCCACCTTTTGGGTACTGAAATTGGAGACTCCCACCTTTTGGGTACTGACATTGGAGAGAGCCACCTTTTGGGTACTGAAATAGGAGCAGATGCCTCCCACCCAGCATGTCTGCTATCCTTCCCTTCCCTTCCTGCTCCTCCTGAACTACAGATTGATCTTTTATCCTCTTGTTCCCTGCCTTATGACCCTGCAAACTGCAGCAGAGAGCCCTGTCCCACTTCTGGTGCCCCTTTAGCCTCCACAGCATGCATCCTTTTCAGCCCTCCCCAAACCCCGTCACGCCGGTGAGAATTAAACTCATTAGTGAATCATTTTCTTCATAAAACATTTGGCTGAAAAGCAACATGAATCTGAGGAATCCTGGAGGAATTATACACATCTCAATGAAGGTTAACATTTCAGTGAGGATGTTATGCTTTTTATCAAGTTTCATCTATGTTAATTTAAATTTTTTCCCCTTTCTCTGATTCTTTTGTACAAATCAAAGCATGCACATAGAACTCACCTCGTTTTATTTATGTAGGGATTTCTCACCTTAGGTTCTCCTTTTAGTGAATGAAAAGAGGCCAGAAAAATTGTGCCCTCTTTATCTCTAACATTTGTGTTATCTCTGTATCATGTCTCAGTGTAAGGGTCTATTTCCCAAACCCAGGGTCAGGGCTTCTTTCCCAAATCACAGAATGGTTTGGGCTGGAAGGGACCTTAAAGATCCTCTCATTCCACCCCCTTGCTATGGGCAGAGGCACCTTCCACCAGCCCAGGCTGCTGAGAGGTTCCTGCATATTAAAGGCATTTCTGTGCTTTTTGAGCAAAGCAGCAGGAAAACAGAATAAACGGGTATGCTTGGATAAAGCCATGTTGTGAAGTGATCTCTACCCCCTCCAAGACCAGGACAGGATTCTTTGAGATTTCCTTCCTTCCCATATTCTAAAACTGGAGGACCACAGCTGAACAATCTATCTGTTGATTTTTCAGCTGAAGTTCAATTCTTGAATTTCTGCATTTGTATAATTGATTGTAAAACTTTGTAATTCATGCCAAGTTGGTTATTTAAAGATGTCATCCAATCAGAGAATTAAAAAAAGTGCATTGCATTTAACTAGCTAAGATAGAGCAAATTACAATCAAATATACAATTAATATATGAGTAAACCTCATGCAAGCTGAAAATAAGATGTACATATTTAAGGCATGATAATTAACCACTGGAACAAATTGCTGAGGCTCATGGTGAATTCTTTTTCATTTGGGAGTTTCTAAATCAAGACTAAATGTCTTTGCAAAAAGATATGTTCAGTTTGCAGTCATTAGGCGAGAAGCAGAATTATTGATGAATTTTCATATTCACTGTATTTCAGAAACCCCAATTAAATGTTCATTGCAATCTTCCCTTCTTAATAAGGATTAGTTTATTTGGATGCCCCTTATCAATAACAATGTAAATAACCACGAATATCATTAAAGTGCTAATATTTAATATATTGTGTATATATTTTAATATATCTGGTCAAAATAGAATTCTACTGTTCACATGCACCTGGAGTGACATAGCCTAAAATTACTGGAAGGAAATATGCCATTAAGGTTCTCTTTATATACTCAAAAAGAAAATCATAGTTTCTTCTTTCAAAGTATTTTGAGAACATTTCCATACCAATTTCAACATAAAATAGCAAAATTTCAGTTGAGGTGGATAGTCCATGTTCGTTTTCTATGACCAAGCTCCAAATTCATCAAAGCACACAATGATAATAATAAAATAGATCATACAAACACTGAATTCTGAGCATTTGGGAACCTGACCTCGGCTATAATTAGGACATTTATACTTATTTGAGCTACATATTCCTATCAGGTATTGATATCATATTGATTTCTACTTTACATACCATCTTTAAAAGAACAGAAACTAGATTTTGGTCCTATTTTCCCTTATCCCTTTCTCAGCTGTTGAACCATTAAAGAACAAGACAAGATCATAAGTAAGAGAACTAAAACGCTGCAAATACAATGAAACAGTGAAGGAACAAGATGGCAAAGAATAAAGATGTTTGACAAAAGGGGTAGAAAGAGTGAGGGAAGCATAAATATTTAAAAAATCAGCAAGAATATGGCCAAGCTCTGTGAAGGCAAGGAGGAGATAAAGTTTCACTGGAGAGGTTGGAACTTTCCACTGCACACCCTGGGACAGCCAGGGCTATGGGGAGAGGGGAATGGTGAGAGGTAAATTTCCACAGAAACCAAAAATTTGGCTTCATATTATAAATAACTCAAAACTCAGGGTAATTCCTTCAGGCCACAGCTCTTTCCAACCCCATCAAGCTTATCCCTGATTTCCAGCTGTGGTTAGATGAGCCAGGCTGGATGGCAGGTGCCCACCTCCAGCACTTCTCTCCTTACCTGGATAAGGGAGGAAAAATATATCTGAAGGCTTGGAAAGGGCAAGGAGGGATCACTTACCAGTCACTGTCACAGGAGAAACAGACATTACTGGGGGACATCAATTTATTGTCAAATCAGAGCAGGGTAAGGAGAAATGAAAACAAATCTTAAAAACACCTCATGGGCTCAAATGCACTCCCAAATTCCCTACTTCCTTGCCTCTGGTGGCACAGGGGGATGGGGACTGTGGGCAATCCATCACAGACTGTCTCTGCCACTTCTCCCTCCTCAGTATAGGAGTCCCTCACACTCCTCACTTGCTCCAGCATGGAGACTCACACGTGGGAGACAATCCTGCATGAACTGCTTCAGTGTGGGTCCCTCCCATGGGGGGCAATCCTGCAGGAACAGGCTGCTCCAGCATGGGTCCCCCAAGGGGTCACAGATCCTTGTGGCATTCATAGTCTCTGAAAAATTCCTTCTCCTGGGAAGCTGAGAAGCCTCAGAGAAAAGGAAAACAATTCTTATCTCATTTGCTTCTCCTGTGCTGTGCTCATGTGGAATGTGTTTGGAGATTGGTCACCCACAGGTGATTGTTCCATTGGATTCTGCTGGGAGTTGTTTTCACTCTTTGGCCAATCAGGGCCAAGCTGTGTCAGGGCTCTGGAGACAGTTACGAATTTTCATTATTATCTTTTTAGCCTTCTGTAATTATCCTTCTGTATTCTTTAGTACAGTTTAGTATAGTATTCTCTAATATAATATACTAAA
>LTAT01000006.1:66361120-66377623 GCA_003286495.1 Chlorodrepanis virens | reverse complement strand
AATGCAGTGAACTAAAGCAACACTGACAGAGTCAGAACTCAACCTGACACCCTGTGGGTCAGGGTGTTGGTAGCAGTCCCATTGGAATTGTGGCTGCAGCCCTCCTGGAGTGTCAGGGGTGGTTCTGCTGGAGCAGGGATCCTGTAGAAAGGATTTATTCTTCCTCTGAAGATCCAGTGGAAGAGGCAGCTGCTGTTCCTCTGGGAAATCCGGTGGAGAAGCCATGCTGGTGTTCCAGAATCTCCAGATTATATCCAGGTAGGATTGTTTGGCTCCTCCCTCTGGGCTCACATCTCCCAGTGGGATGCTGTAGTTCTTATCAGCCATGCAGGGACATTCAATAGCCTGTTATCAGCAGATGTCTCCCTGGAGGGAGGAGTGGTTGTGGAAAAGATAAGGAAAACTGCCCACTGAAGAGAAGACAGCTGCCATCCGGATGGCAAACAGAATACAATTTGCTTGGCAATGCAGGACACCCAGGCATCTTCTGCACACTTGCATTGAACTCTGTGTGCCACAGCTCTTGCCCAGAGGCAAGAGTCACTGGAAGCCCTTGTCACTGCCAGCTGAACTTGCTATGGCCCACTGGCAAAACAGTTCCCTTACCTGGAGTCCTTGGTTTCCAGCTCCCTGTAGGGAAAATGCCCAGGTTATTGTAAACCTTCCCAACACACAAGGGATGCAGCCGAGTTATGGTGAGATAACTAAACATGCTGCAGAAAGATGCTGGGTCTGCTGGAGAAGCCCTTCATCTTCCTGCAGTGGAGAGATCAAACCTGATAGCCTGAGGGGGTTCATCCTTGTTGCCTTTGAATGCCACCAGAGAATGGGCCCAGTTCCTGACCCAGCTGGAGTTGTTTGCTTCAGGTCCACACTCTCAGCAGTATGGCCACAGCTCTCTTCACAGAGAGCAGCAGCACAACTTCCCAAGGATTTGTCCTGAGAAACCTCAGAGAAGAAGAGAAAACAATTCTTATCTCTATTCACTGCTCCTGTTGTTTTTGCACATGTGGAATGTGCAAGGAAGATTGTTTACCCAAAGTGATTTGTCAGTTGGATTCTGCTGAGGATTGTTTTGATTCCTTGGCCAATTGGCTCAAAGCTGTGCCCTGGCTGTCTCAGACCATCATGGGTTTTTCTTTAGGATCTTTGTATAGTATAGTTTAGTATCTCTTTAACATAGTATTAATGTAATATAGTATAGTTTAATAAAGCCATTGTTCAGCATTCTGAATCAGTGGAGTCAGATGCCAGTCATTCCCTGCCTTGAGGGCTGTGATACAGCAGCACCATCCACTGTGAGTGCTCCATGAGGACATCTGTGCTCCATCCCAGCTCTCTGAGCCCTGTGCAGTGTCCCTGCTGACCCATAATTGCCAATTGCCTCTCTCCTCAGGGTGCCCCAAGGAGCAGAGGGTTCGCAGCAGGGTTGTCACGCCTGACGTCAGCCGGGGCTGCGCGTCCCCGCTCCGGGGCACAACGGTAGTGTGGTCAGGGACAGGGGACAGGCCATGCTGAGGCTGTGCCCGGGTACAGGGAGCCCAGCTGAGGTCATCTGTGCCTGCACTGCGAGTGTGGCACTCACCGTCTGTTGTGCTCATTCTTAAATATTATCTCAGTTAATATCCTGCTGCCAGGAGAGGCAGGGGGGAGAAAACCGTATGGCCCTGCTATCATTTCTCCTCAGGGCTGTAGAATTAGGATGTGTGTGTTACTGAGAGCCTGCTTAACTGCAGCAGCACTTCAGAACAATTTCCTTCATCTGGTCATCTTGTGCTCCAAGGCTATTCACTTATTTAAGTATCTTTTAGCAACCAGTATCACTCAGGCAGCGATGCCTGTACTTTAAGCAAGTTTCATTATTTCTTTGCTATGCGGTGTAAGCTCTAATATGCTCACTCGGAGAGACTCTGGTTGGAGATAAATCAGGAAATGCTTCCAGAAAAAACTGTCATTTCTGCTTTCTTGTCACTGGTTCTTTATTGTAATTCTTATTTGTTGCAGTTCCCTGCAGCAATTTCTTTACCCAGATTGCTTTCTGGTGAACTTTTAGCAGTGAACTTCAGCTGCCACAGAAATCTCTCATCACATCTGCATTCCTGTGTCATCTGCACCCTGCTGTGCTAAAGCTGATGGGAGACTGAGGCCTTTAAATGTTGCCTGCTTTTCTTCAGTCTCTGTTCTCTTGCTTGTACAGTGCAGGGAAAGACATAAATTGTAAGTTCTTCACAAATAATGTGGTGCCCAGCCCAAATCCTGTTAACCTAGTGGAAAGCCCCATTAGTTTTAATGAGCCTGCTCCTTACTCCACCAAGAAACAGCTCTGGTCATTAATAATGCTGACTTCAGTGGGAATAAATCCATGTATAAATATTTTTTTAAAGGGTTTGTGAGTGGGAGTGTCTCTGTGTGCCCACCTCTCACCACATCACCACAAGGCTGGCAGTGCCATGTGCCTGCTGTCCCCAGAGGCAGAAGGAGAGCTGAACTGCAGCCAGGATGGACAAACTGCAAAGGGGAGGCAGTGAGGATAGTCAATGTGCCAAGACAGGCCAGGGGATACAACTCAACACAGCAGTTACTGGTGCTCCTTCAGAGCATGGAAACACAGAATAGCTTGGGTTGGAAGGGACCCTTAAAGGCCATCTAGGCTCAGCCTTCTCAGGCTGGGGTTTAGGCTAAAGTCAAGTCAGCCTCTTCATAAGTGGAAATCTTCTAAGCTCATTTGGTGTATGAGACAACCCCCAGAGTCTTTAAGGGAGCAATTCCAAAGTCCCTTTATTCCACCCAAGGCTCTGGGTGCTGGTATTATTTCAAGTTCCCTCTGCCTCAGCCAATTATTCCTTTGTCTTTTCTTTTTTGTCATTGCTAGATTTTCTCTGACTGTGGAGTGTCCCAGAAACTGGGCTGGCTGAAACAAAAGTAAAATCTACACACTTCCCCCCACAAAAGCCCCAGAAAACACCAAGGGAAATTCTCTGCCAGCTGAATTCCCCAATCCAGACTCCTCATGGAAATGATCTTTGGCACAACAGGCAGGATTGTACAGCCAAAGGGAAGAGGGGTAATAGGATTGCTTATTTCCTACACCAGTTGAGAGTGATGTATTAAGGAGACTGTAAAACAGAATCCTAGAGCAGATGAAATAAATCCCCCTCTGGAAAACACTTTAACAACAGCAGAGGAAGCCCACACAGACTCTTCCAGCTTGAACAATTAAATCTTCAATGTCTGTAATGAGGTGAAATGGATCCCACACAGGAGAAAGGAGATTTCCAAGGCACAGAGGCACATTCACATCAGAGCTGTGCAAAGCCACCTCTGCAGACTGAGGACAACCCAGAAAACTTAACCAGCTGATTCCCTTAATTTTATTTCATAATTCTGGAGTTTGGACCAGCCAGAGCCAGCAAGCTTCCTCCTGAACATAAAATAACTCTCTTAATGGAGCAGCTCCAGTTGGGAGCGATGGAGGGAGGACACAAAGTGTCCCTGTTCATGGCAAAGCTGGTGTGAAAGGGTAGGCTGTACTGGTGTGGCAGGAAATCCAACAGAAATGGGACAATTATTATTTAAAAAAAAAAAAAAGTTCTTTCCTCCAGGGTTTTCCCCTTCTCACTGGACTTTATGTAAGGAGCTGCTCACTCTGAACCAGAGCAAAGCTCAAGCTGTCAGAAGACCTTCTGCCTATTAAGTCCAGGGAGACATGGGGGAGACACCACCAGAATAGCAATGATGCTGCTATAAAGGCTTTCAGCTTTTCCCTCTAAAGTAAATGCCTGCCTGCTTCTTGAAACCGGATAAAAAGGTGCAGAAGTGTTTAAGGGTCTTGTGTGAACAAGAACTTCAGTACAAGAACAGGAACTTCAGTATCAGCAAAGAGGGCTCTTAAGAGATCTGAGAGGGGCTCAGAGTCCAGGGATGCAGCTCCTTCTGCTCCTCCCCCAGAGTGGAAGTCACATGGGTGTGAACTTGGGAATACAGCTGGTGTAGCACTCTATTGGATATCATAGAGGATTAAATCTGCCAAAAATTTAGCGGTCAGGGATAAGGGAAGCAGAAGGAGGAGGGGTAGCCAAAAAATGAAATATACACCCCAAACTCAGGCTGTCCCCAAGCACTTGGACTGCAGCAGTTTTACTGTGCATGTTTTTGCAGGCAGCACTGTCCAGACACCAGCTCAGAGTTTGCTCCATTATCCATTAAACATTGGTGCCCCTCAGGATTCATTCTAAACATGGATCCAAGCCCACAGACACAGTACAAGCTCACAGGGACTGGACATCCAAAATACACAGAACAAGAGAAAGACCTTCAGCAATTTCTTTGTCCTTTCCTCTTTTTTTGAACCCTAAATTATTTCCCTATTTAAAACATTCTAAGCGTCTTGCCTTACCCTGAGACAAACATTTTTGTCCATCAGCTTCAGTCCTCCTGAGATGTGCATGATGCCCTTCCATTCCAAAACTTAAACTGGTTTATTTTCTGCCACATCTAGTTTGATACAAGTATTTCAAAAAATAAATAAAAATAAGGAGAAAATAAGCCAACTATTTAGCCTTTTTTTTCTGGAAAATTGACACTTCTATAGCCATTTTTAGGGAGAAAGGCATGGAAAGAGTATATTGAAAATCATAAAAGAAGCCTGGACCCTGAAATAGGCACTATTAATCTCAAGGTTTGCAATTTAGGATTGATTCAGAGGTACCAGACTTAATAAAGGACCTCATTGCTGCACTCATAAGCCCACGTGCTCAAGGCTGAGGCAGCATAAAGCATTTCTGACTGAGCTGGGGTTACACTAGGACAGCTTGAGGACATTCAGACAGGATCTGAACAGGGCTGTGGACACCCCAAGTGCGGTAAGGTAGCTCCATCCTGACAGATAGAAATGCTGCAAATGAGCTGAAGAGGAAGATGGGAACATGAATGGGGGCTGGAAAAAGGAATGGTGGCAAATTTCTTTTGTGGGGGGAGAGTGGAGGAATTTAGCTTAACCCCAAATTTCTGTGTTGAAAATGAAAGTGGAATTAATGGAGAAGGGTGACTGATACCAGCCTGGAGCATTTGCCCTCTCTTTCTGAAGAAAACAGGATGCAGGGAGTAGTTCATCTTTTTTTTTTTTCTCCTTGGAAGACCTCAGAAGAAATTAGTAGTTTAACAATATTGTCCTCAGCAGAGACAGGTGGTGGGGTCCTGTCAAGCTTGCTTTATGCAGACACCAAGAGTATTTGCAATGGCATTGGAAAGAAACCAGCCCCAAGCCTGAGTCCTCCTGCAGCCAGCAGCACCCCAGAAATACTGCTGATGGCAAATGGCAGCAGGGCACTCTCCTCAGAGAAGTGTGGGCTTGTCAGAGCAAAAATTATTCCAGGAAACATCTAAACAAAGCAGGCTAATGCTCTTCTGTGAAAGGGTGAAAAATCAGACCAAGTCAGAAATATTTTAAAGTACTTTCAGCAGAGTCTGAGCTTAATGCAGGGAGGTCACAGCCCTTCTGAAGGGGCTGGAACCAGCAGAGTCATCTGTAAAGCAATGTTTTATAGAACTTGGCTCCCACAGCCTGCAGGGATTTGAGGCATATCATAAGAGTTCATTTCCTCAGGACAAACATAATTCATTACCCAGATACCTCGTCCCATAATTTCTTGGTCTAATTCCATTTCAGCGAGGGCCTGAGTCCAGTGGAATTACATTGGCATAGGAAAGGAATTTCAGACTAAGAGGTTTCTTACTGCTAAATGATAAAGAGGCAAAAATATTCTGCCTTTTCCATCTTTTTGAAAAGTGCTTGATCCAGAACTGGCAGAAGTCAACAGGGAGTATTTCCATGGATTTAGCAGATGTTGGTTCATAACATCCTTGGGAACTGGAGCACTTCACTCATTTACCAACCACTTCCTTATGACAGATAAAGGAACTGCAAATGTCTGAATTTATGGTGAAAATTCTCACCAGTTGTAAAATGCAGAAAACTAAAAAGCAGCAGCACTTCCTATAAAGTTATTGTAGCTGAAGTTGAGATTTTTGCTTTGGGGTAAATAATCTCTGTGTTGTCTTTAGCAATTTCAGGTTTTAAAATTATGGAGTATTTTTTCCTCTTTTCCTTTCATAAACAAAAAAAGCCATTGTTCTGTAACAGGGTTTCTAGCAAGTAATGAGATCAAGGTAAAAAGAAAGTTAAATATTGCTCCATTCCCCTGGCAGCATTATTTGAATGTTCCCAACATTATTAATGTCACAATACCTTGGAGTGAAATAACAGCAGTTTTTCTGGTAGCAAGAGGGGTTGTTTTCCTTTGCCTGCCTCACTTAACAGCGGATTGAACAGAGGAATGGGGAATCACCAAGGACAGGCCCTGCTAAGTGGGGATTGCTTGGAGTCCAGAGGCAGAACAAGCAGCTCAGAGCAAGGACAGGGCTCAGAGAGAAGCTCTGCAAGGTGGGTGCTGTGGCGGGCAAGTTTGGGTGTGGCATTCACGGTCTCTGAAAAAATCCCTTCTCCCAGGATTTTTCTCCTGGGAAGCTGAGAAGCCTCAGAGAAAAGGAAAACAATTCTTATCTCATTTGCTTCTCCTGTGTTGTGCTCATGTGGAATGTGTTTGGAGATTGTTCACCCACAGGTGATTGTTCCATTGGATTCTGCTGGGAGTTGTTTTCACTCTGGCCAATGAGGGCCAAGCTGTGTCAGGACTCTGGAGAGAGTCAGGAGTTTTCATTATTATCTTTTTAGCATTCAGTAAGTATCCTTTCTGTATTCTTTAGTATAGAATAGTATAGTATTATTTAATATAATGTAATACAATAAAGTAATAAATGAGCCTTCTGAGAACATGGGGTCAGATTCATCATTCCTGCCTGTTGCCAAGGCACTGGCAAATACAATACTGGAGCTCTGTCCCCTGCATGAACCCCTGTCCTCAAGGGAAAGGGCTCAGGGTCAGGTCTGGAAAGTCCTGCCAAAGCACCTCTCAGGGTAAGGCTCAGGGTCGGATCTGTTCAGGGTCAGGCTCAGGGTCAGATCTGTTCAGGGTAAGGCTCCACGTTAGCTCTGTTCAGGGTAAGGCTCGGGGTTAGCTCTGTTCAGGTTCAGGTCTGGAAAGCCCTGCCAAAGCAGTTCTCAGGGTAGAGCTCAGAACGGGGCAATGGGTGGTGCTGCCCAGCAAGGACAGACAAACCACCAGAGTCCCTTCTCTCTGAGTCGTGCAGGTGGGGGAAAGAAAGCAAAATCCTTAATCTATTTATGTACAAGAACTGCCTGTGACAGGAGATATTTTCAAGTCCATCTCTGCCTGCCTGGAAAGGGATGAATGGCTGTGTGTCTTCCACCTCCCCAGGCTTCCAAAGCAGTCTGGAACAAGATTTCCCTCATGTCCGCAGTTCAGGTTGTCCCAGTGAGTGTAACAATCAAATATTAATTGAACCAGAGACCTGTGTGAGAGAGAAAAGGATAGGAAATACTCTCTGGAGCAGCTTCACATGGAAATGGGAAGGCAGGGGCTGTTGCCGCAGGGGCAGACCTGGGTCTGCATCCCTTCTGCAGGTGAACACTACTCAGGTATCCCTGCAAAAATACCCCTGGGAGGGCAAACAGGGCAAAAGCTTTGGCAGCCCGCAGCGGGAGGAGATGCTGAAATGGTTGTGCCTGGGGGAAATGCCTGCTCGGAGGCAGGAGGGGATGTCTGCCGGCACAGCTCCCCCGGTCTGCAGAGGGGTTACGGTGCATGCTGCCTGCACTCGGCAGGAATGCTCTGCTTCCAGCCACCGAGATCTGCACTGGAGTGCCCTCCACGGTGAAATACTGCAGCTGTGCTACTGCCAGACACTCGTGCAAAACTTTTTAGAACTGGAAGTTTAGAAAAGAGGGAGAAAACAGCTTGGTCTGACGTCAAAATGGGGTAAAAATATGAGGCAGGGGTGATGAGTGCTGGGATGGGAGGTGTTTTTCCTCTCCAAGGCACTGTCAGGTTTGTGCAAGATTTGGAGCTCATGAAATTGTATACTCATAACTCCAGGCAAGGAAATATTTTGGAGCTCGCAGAGCATCCAGGCAGCAAAATAAAGGCTTGGTGCTGGCAAGGCAGCCCCTGGATTCATTGCCACAGGTAATGGAGCCACTAACACATGCCAATCACCTGGGGAGAAAGACAAGCAAGGCAAACAGCTCTTATTTTTAGTTCACAGATTAGTTAGCAGCTAGTCCACACTGCTGCATAGCCAGTGCAGCATTAAACACAACCTGGTGGGTGCAGGTTTGTCTCTGGGGAAGGGAGCCAGGTTTTTGTCGTGTCAGGAGTAAAGGCACAGCGTTCTGCACCTTCCAGAGGGAGACAGAAAGGGTGACGTGGGGACAGCCTCGATTTTAGGAAGATTATTTCATCTGGATTGTAGGAACACTGATACAAAGAGGCATCAGCGTTTGTTAGTTGCATAGCAAAGTCTTATTATTTGTCAGGGACTTATGTGAGTTTCAGTCACATGAGAGCTGGGAGTAACTTGATATCAGGATTGTTGCATTTATTATGTATATTTTGACTGTAAAAGAGGAAGCACTAGCACTGCCAGTAGTGTGAAACCTCACAGGCTGATAATTACAAGAGCTGCTGCCTTTACCACAGCACTAACAACAGAAAGCAAATTAAGTGCACAGAAGTTAAAACTGAAAGAAGAAAGTTGATTTTGTTTTTGCCGAGTTTGGAGTTACAGCTGAAGGAATTTAGGGGATGTTTGGTTGCACCAACTGTTATTTATGATGACTGTGAATAAATGAAATATCCTCTGCATTAATCCCTTCTGAAAATACAAAGCTTTCCTATGCCTTATATATTTTCAAACTTTTAATGCAAAACAGACCCTTAGAAAAATACATAGACAAACATAAATATGATGTGGGATTTTTTTTGCTTTGATGCATCCATGCAGCATCAGTATCTATAAATTTACATTATAGCTCTACTGCCATCAAGTGATGAAAAGATATTTTAGTGAAGATATCAAGAGAAAGAAAAAAAAAAAGAAATCTGTGTAAGTTACAGAGCTCTTACACAGAAATGAGACATATTTTATATTCACCTCTGCCTCTTCCCCATCCAGGGTATCAATGGGAGACAAAAAAACTCTTTGTGAACTGCAACCTGATTAGAGGCAAGGAACCTAATTAAAGTGCATGTAAAGATTTAATTATTATTTGTGGGTAGCATAGGTGAAAAAAAATCCAGAAATTCATGTCCTTTGGTACCTCTTGAGTCATGTAATGGGGTGGGGAACAATAAAAGCAGTTTCTTGGTGCTGCCAGCAGAGCTGTCCCTGCTCAGCACCATCTACCTGCCCTTTCCTTTTCCTTGGCTGCTTGTTGGTGCCTCCCTGCTTGGAAATGGGGGCTGTGTCAGCTGAGGAGAGGGGGAAAGCTGAAGAACCATCAGATGTGGCCTTTCAGTGCTTAAAGGGAGCTGAAAGAAAGATGGGGACTGACTTTTAGTGGGGCATATAGTGATGGGATGGGATGGGGGTTATGGTTTTAAACTAATAAAAGATAAGGACTCCACATAAGGAAGAATTTGTTGACACTGGGTGGTAAAACATCTCAGGCTCAGAGCCCCATCCAATCTGACACCTGATGTTTCCATGGATGGCGGGGTCCATCACCTCTCTGGGCAACCTGATGTAGCTGAAGGTATCCCTGCCCCCAGCAGGAGGCTGGACCTGATGGTCTTGGAAGGTCCCTTCCCACCCAAACCCATCTGTGCTCCCATGGCTGGGTCAGATTAGGCTGTGTCTAGAGCATGACTGACAAAGTGAGGGACACTGGGATGGAAAGGAAGAGGACTCACATCTGGGAGGGTTTCCTGGGGCTCTGCTACAGAATTTGGGGTTTTCCATGGAGAGAGGAAAGCCAGCTGAGGAAAGCCAGCTCTCTGGCATTTCCCCACAAAGGTGGTGACTGTGTTGCAGCCCCTTCCTTGGCACTTCACTGGCACAGCCTCCATGGTGACTTCAAAACAGCTGGCACCTGGCATGGACTCTCCAGCCCCCACAATGATTTTGGCACCAGTGACAGGGAAGGGAAATTTCTGACTCACCTCGCTGCAAACTTGTTAAAAAAACAGTTTTTGTAGGGCACCAGAGACATCTTTGCCTTCTCACAGAACCATTAAAGTTGGAAAAGACCTCTAAGACCATCAAGTCCAACCATTGGCCAGTCTGTTCACACTAAACCATGTCCCCAAGTGCCACATCCACACATTTAAAACATTTCCAGGGGTGGTGGTTCCACCACTTCCCTGGGCAGAAAGTCTCAGAGGTGTTATTTTTATTCCTAAACCTGATTAACAGTAGATCTTCAGCCAATGTTTTGCTACACCTCCAGAAGTTGTCCATCCATAGGATCTGAACTGGAAGTGCTCTGGGCTCATGCAAAGGAGTCCTGTTTCTGGAAACTGCAAATATCTCTGCTCCATACAAATAAAATACAAACCAGAGACTGACTGAAGGTGGGAACCCCAAACCAGACATTTTACAGAAATAAACTCAGTATGAGTAGGACTACAATGAGATGTATTTCACAAGTTTTTTCTGCTTGGTTGTGAAGGTATTTCATGCTATTAAAAATGAGCTCACCATAGGTTACATCGTGTGAAAGATAAAGGGATGTTCAAGAAGGCAAAAAAACAAAAAAAAAACAAAAAAACACAAAATACCCTTGGGTTCAGGGCTCAGTTCCTAAATGGTCAGGATTAGGTTATTTCTTCGTAAGACATCTTGAATTCCTGTGGAATGAAGGACAAAATACAGAAGCACAGAGGCTGGACAGTGAGTCAGATTGCATGGAAGAAATAAATCAGGAGAGGCTCTAATGGCTCAGAGCCCTTTGGGGGAATAGTGGCAGAAACAGCATTTGCCATCCAGTAGAATGCAGTAGACTACTGAAGCCAAAGCAGATGTGACAAGAGCTGAGCTAACCATTTTGGGGGACATAAAGGGGAAAAAAATGTCCTAATAAAGCAGGAGGACTAATAATGGACTCAGGATATTTGTTCCAATTGCCCAGAGCTTTGTTTGGAGCTCAGCATCATCCAAAGAGACATTTATGGACTTAGGCAGCTGAATATCAAGTCTGCCTGTCATGCCTCGATCAACATAAATGGAGAAGGGAAACAATGTGAACAAAGGATAAAAAAGAAGGATGGAGACAGCACAAGGCAGCAAAGAGAACTGTTATTTCACACTCTCTCCTCATATATTTTTTATTTATTTTCTGTGGGCTCCTGTCAGAAGGCAAGAGTATATTGCGTGAGCTAGGAGATGCTATAATATGCCTGAGAGAGGTTGCAAGGGGAAAGGTGTATTCAAACACTTGGAGATACAATTTATTATTATATATGTATGTAAAAACACAGTGATAGTATGAACATGTTTATTTGTACATGAATATATAAAAATCAAAGAAAAGTTTGAGTGGTAATAGATACATATACACAAATATCTCAATTTTAGATAATTTACTTCAACAGTCAGTGATTTCCAAAAGGCCATTTCCATGCTAGCAATGTAGCCTTTTCTTTGGAGTGCAGCAAGTTAGACAGGAGAATAAAAGTTCAATTAAGAGCCTGCTTGTCTGTGACTGATAATGGTTTTGACATTTGCAGAGTCTCCTGACAACAATGCCAGAGCAAAGTAGGGAAAAGGAAATCAAAGAACAAGTTCTTTGCAGATGGAGATT
Organism: Chlorodrepanis virens; assembly: GCA_003286495.1. Taxonomy (NCBI): domain Eukaryota; kingdom Metazoa; phylum Chordata; class Aves; order Passeriformes; family Fringillidae; genus Chlorodrepanis; species Chlorodrepanis virens. The sequence goes on along the minus strand of LTAT01000006.1, from coordinate 66,365,904 downwards.
AGAGGGTTCAAACATCTGAGGCTTTGCACTCATGGCCTCAGAAAGAACCTTTCCCACCACACAAGGCTGTGTCAAACATTTCAGCTGTTCAAGGAGAGGCGTTGAACTTTCTGAATAAATTCAGCAGCTCTGAGGGGGCCTTGCTGGAAGGTGTTAAAGAAAGAAAAATGTTTATTTTACTAATGCCCTGATCACCACCCCTGCCTCACACAAGGAGGGAGAGGAAGGAAATGACCAGCTGATCACAAACCTAAACTTTCTTTTGATCTTGTCAAGTTAAGTAGCATCCTTCCAATCTGAGGTCCAAAAGGTGAATTCCCACAAGCCAGGCTGGGGTTCCCAGCACTCTGGGCATCAAAGCTGCCTCATCTCAACTCTTGACTGGGGCACGTGGGTCCGATGCCACCTGCTCTCATCTGTGAGAGTAAACACAGCTGCAGGTTCAGGAATAGTTAAGATTAAATAAGGTTCAGTGGCTCTGCCTGCCTGGGATCAAACCAGCCCTGCCTCTTTGAATCTGGCTGCCCCATTTACTTCTGCAAATGCCTTGACTGAAAAATTTCACATTTGCCAGAGAAAGTCCAAACCTCAGACACCAGCCTTTGAGAAAATCTGAAGTTTTAATGCCCCTTTGCACAGCTATACAGAGAGATGACATGAAATGCATTTCAATTTGCACTAATTTTTGCGAGAGGAGAGTTAAAAAATATTAAAACTCATCTTAATGGATCAGAAGCAACCAGAATTAGAGCCCCTTCCTAATTCAAATTCCTGTTTACTGAGCCAACACAAACCAATTGCTCCAGCTGATGGCTGAGGTAGGCACAGAGCAGCAATGAGTGAAGGCTGTGTGGGAAGAGTGATCAAATGACCTCCTGAAGCACAGAAAATTGTCCTGGTGCATCGTGTCAGGGCTCCAGCTGGTTGAACCTGACCACTGTAACAGGATCCAGCCCAGGCTGCTTCAGAGGTGAGTGCCAGCACATCCCCTGGGAAGTGTGCCATTCCCTGGGGGTGCATCACCCTTCCTGGCAGTATTTAGAGGTACCCAGGAAATTCCTCGGCTGCCCTGGAGGATTCAAGCCCCTGCCAGGGGGTTCACAGACCTTGGCACAGAGCCCAAGACCCCTGTGCCTTTGATTTTGACCCATGGAAAAAATTAACAACTTTATATGAGGATTTTCAAGCCACAAAAGTTTAGGTAGAATGATAGCTTGTCACAGGGTGAAAAGTAGAATTTTGGGGTTTTTAGAATGGAGGCTTGGGGTCCCAAGATGGAGGAATTTGGGTGTGCCTTGTCCTTCTTTCTTCTTCTTGGAGAAGAAAGAGGCATTTTTGGGTTGGTTTAAAGTAGAAATACACTGTCTAACAGGTGATAGGTATTGGAAAATCCTTGTAAATAATGTGCATGCAGTTTTTAGTATAAAAAGACAACACTGTGTGTGTCTCTCTCCCTTGGGCCCCTCGAGCCTCTGGTGCCTCTCTGCTCCCCAGAGCCTGGGGGTGCACGAGCTCACCCTTCCCCCAGCAGGCAGCTGAAGCAGAGACTGCCACAGTCAATGGTCTCCCGAGCCATATTTCAGCAGGGTGAGTGTCCTCACATCCAGGCAGCAGGGTTGATTCCACCTCTGAAACTTCATGAGGGCTCCTGGTTTCTAGCTGTGATGTTTGCCTGGAGGGTGCAGTAGCGAGGAGAGGGGACCTGCTGCTGCAGGTAAATCAGAGAGATTTACCATTAGCTCAGGAGCTCCAGGCTGGTGGGTTTTGATGTGAAGAGCCAGGCTTCCAGTCTCAGAGGCACAGGGCATGGCAATTTTGCTGTTTATAGCTCATTAATTTATTTCCCTGGGCCTGCATGGAGGGTACTTTTCCATGTCTGTCTTTCACATGACATTTTACAACGTGACACAACAGGGCAATTTTGGACAGAGAGAGTGGATCCATCAACTTCTCAGGTCCTTTTTAGCCAGTGGAGGGATTTTTCATCAGCAAAAGCTGAGTGTGTCTGTAGGAGCAGGCAGTGCATGCATGACCCACACACGTGCATCATTCCCAATGTGCTTCACCCCCTCTTCTCAATCCACAAGGATCATCCAAACCTCTGCTCAGCACTCAGCTGCAATAATTCAAATTGCTAACACAGAGCAGAAAGCAGGGTTTTGAACAAATCCCCAGCTCCTTCAACCGACAAAAACATGCTGTCCTGACCTCTCCTATTTGCTTCCCAGTCTTTGTCATTCAAGGCTGTCTAAAAAACACTTGAAGAGCAAGGAGAGTGAAAATGGGAGTCCTTCAACATAAGCTGGGTATTATTCTGCTGTCACTAAAAAGATTTATTCAGGGGTATTAAAGAGAGTGTCTGCTAGGGTGAAGTGTTGCCTTTGTGGAGAGGAGCTCTACTTCCAAAGGGTGGCAAAAAGAATGGAAAACACTTGAATTTTGGTGCTAGCTCTATCCATGCTTATAGCATCTTACTTTCTCTCTAGGTTTTTTTCAAAGCAGGGATTTTCTAGGACAAATAAAATACATTACATCCACAACAGAGACAGATGCATGAAGCAGTCAGACAAGGTCCATGCTGGACAGAGAACATGCCCAAAACAACATGTCCAGATTCCTCTACAAGCAGAAACACAAGTCTGTTCAAAACCTGCCCACAGACCTCCTTCTATCAAAAGAAAAACTAACTTATAAACACAAAACTAAACAAAACTAAAAAACCAAGCAAAACTAAACACAATAATTTGAGTAGAACCAAGGTGTTAAATTTGAGGATGTGCCTGTATATGTTTATGGTTTATTTTTATTTTTATTGTCATGTGCTGCTACCAAAGTAAAAATCCACATCTTGGGCAACAGCAGGTGGAATTTCTGTTTTAGCACAATTTTAGCTCATTAGAAAAAGAGAGTCCAGCTTGAAGTTCTGCAGCACAATTTGAGAAGCAAATAGAGAGGAGAGCAGCTGAAGGGGGTCAGGCTGTGGGCCTCTTATTGCCTATGAATACAAACTCCAAAGAGAATTACATTGAATCCTGGTAAAGTCCCACAGTTTGCCCATTAAATGTTCACAGATGTGTCATCTTTGTGCACATTTTTGCTCTGAACAGTTTAAAGTGACTCCCATAACACAGGACGTGAGGTTTTCCATGAGAGGCTGCATGGATTCCTGTGCTGAGTTGCTGCCCTGTTTCCACCCCTCCCTCAGTCTGAGCAGAGTGACAGGAACTCTCTTCTTGAGTCTTATATTGCAATACTAAAAAGGATGCGCATTTCAAAAGGTTTCATATTCTTCTGGGAGTGGATAAACAAACACACTGACTTGTTACAGCAAATACTTTGTACCTATTGGGATGTTTATCTTGCACAAGATATTGGCAAAACCACAAAGCAGGATGAGATCATTTTCTGAAGTTGTATCTGTCCTGGGGAATTAAAGGGAGAGGGAGAAAGAAGAAAGTTTAGTTTTCTTGAAGTTTATCTCAGTACTAAAAATGAAATTTCATGGGCAATGCAAAGGTTTGCTTTGAGACAGCTGCAAGGGGACTGCAGATAGCTCAAAAGACTTCAGACAAATGTGTAGATTTTTTTAAAAAATGGCAAATTATTCACTTCTGTCAGGGAAATATCACTAGGCAAGAAATAACAGGGGCCAAGTCTTTCTCAGATTGCATCTTCTCTTCTAGAGCACCAAGGTAGGACTGATTTGGTGCTGCAAAACAAAGGGGGAAGAAGAAAAAACACCAGACACCTGTGGATATTGAAAAGCCTTAACTGGAAAGAAAGCTACACAGGAGTGTGCAGGCTTTGCCATGACTGACAGAAAGACAGAAAAATTTAAAAATTAAAAAAAAAAGAAATCCTATTCAGACCCAATTTGCTGAGGTGGGAGGGGAAATGTTTGTTCAAAACAGGGGTTTAATTTACACATCTGGTTTGAAATCCATTTGGTGTATCTGTTAACCCCTCCTGCTCTCCCCGAGTCCCTTTTCTGTGAACACCACATCACACCAAGATGGGAAGGGCTTTCCAGCTTTCCAATGAAGCAGCTCACTAAAACCTGAGTGATTTCTCTTGCAACACACGTGGCTGGAAAGAAATACCCACTGGGCTCCACCACCAGCTGATGCAACTATGGACCAGACACCTTCTGTGCTGGGGTTCCCAACACCAGACCCAAATTTCTACATTTACTTTGGTTTCAGTTAGTTTCAGGATCCAACTTCCATGTTCTTTGGCCCTGGAAATTGTCAGAACCCAGGACATTTCTCTGATTGCCCTGGAGGACTCAAGACCCTGGCAGGGGGCTCAGAGACCTTGGCACCGAGTCAAAGACACCTGTGCCTTCGATTTTAGTCTATGGAAACAATTACCAACTTTGTATGAGGAGTTACAAGCCACAAGGCTTGAGTAAGGCTTGAATTCCCTATCATCTTGAGTAAGATGATAGGGAATCTGTCACAGGGTGAAAATGTAGAATTTTGGGGTTTTCAGAATGGGGGTTCAAGAGGCAATATGGAGGAATCTGGGTGTGTTCTGTCTTCCTCCTTCATTTGCTTGCCCTCCATCTTCTGCTGTGATAGTGGCACTTCTGATTGGTTTAGAGTAGAGACAAACTGTCTAACGTAGGTGATGGGTATTGGAAAATTATTGTAAATAAGGTACATGTAGTTTTTAGTATAAAAAGATAACACAGCCCTGAGGGCGGTCAGTGTGCCTCAACCCGACCTGCTGGACAGATCTCAGCAGGTCAGAGAAAGAATGGAATAGATAAGAGCAAATAAACA
>LTAT01000006.1:66340783-66361110 GCA_003286495.1 Chlorodrepanis virens | reverse complement strand
TTGCCCTCCATCTTCTGCTGTGATGGTGGCACTTCTGATTGGTTTAGAGTAGAGACAAACTGTCTAACGTAGGTGATGGGTATTGGAAAATTATTGTAAATAAGGTACATGTAGTTTTTAGTATAAAAAGATAACACAGCCCTGAGGGCGGTCAGTGTGCCTCAACCCGACCTGCTGGACAGATCTCAGCAGGTCAGAGAAAGAATGGAATAGATAAGAGCAAATAAACAACCTTGAGAACCAGAGCCGAGGAATCCTGACTTCTTCTTCGGTCTCAGGACTGGGAAAAAGAGACTTTCTAACACCTCGGGGTCATCTCGACCCCAGAGACCTCGTCAGGAAATCTGCATCCTCCTTTCACACAGAAGTCCACTCCCTGGAAAGCCAACAAGAGCCCAGCTTTGCATGAGCCAGCTCAGGAGCAAGTCCAGGATAATCCAACAAAACACAGCATCTGGCACACTCCATAAAGCAACACTGTAATTTATGTGAGGTTCGAGAGACTTCTCCTATTATTCCTCCAGAAATGTTTCTTACAGACCCAGATGAGGGTCCCAAAAATGAGGGATGGAGGGCAGGAGGACAGGAAAAGAGAATGTGGCCACGTCACCCCAGACCCAACGCATAAACATTGAACCAGGCAGAGACAATAGGGGCTTTAATCACCTTGTTTGTCTCTCTTCATTTAAGCCTTTTGTTTTTTCAACTTGCCAAATCTTCTCAAACAAAATGAAAAGCAAAAATTCCCTGGATGGATTTTAAAAGCCAGTTAGTGATACTCTGAACATCTCCTACTCTGCAGATTTCCTCCTGGGTTCATACCCATAGGCAGGAATGCTCAAGGAAAAGAAAAGCAAATCATAAATAGCAAATTCAGAAGAACAAATCTTGAAAGTTACTATTGCAGTAAATGTCTGTGCATGTCAGAAAACATTCTAACAGGAAACATCACTGAATAATTTTTCATGATGAGCAAAATATTTTTTTTTAAATCAAACAAGGAAAATCTGCTTACAAATAAATGCATGAAACCTGAGATAAATTCCTGCAAATAAGTTTTCAAGGCTGGCTGAAGTTGCTAATGGCTACATTTGTCCAGCCTTTAAAAATTTTGCTCAGGCATCATTCGTATTAGATGATCTCTTGCAGTGAGAGTGCAGAAAACTCCTGAAATCCTTGTCAAATCACTTCCATCCATCCCTGATATTAACCATTTGAGGCATTTTCACTTCCCTGCTCTGCTTCCTGCCACCTTGGAGAAATTGTTTTGATTCTTCTTCCTTTTCCTCAGAAATTATTCCACAGCAAAGGAAATAAAAAATGACAACAAATCCCTTAACTTATACCCGCTAGAACACGCTCTTCCAGCTGCAGTAACAGCCTCACTCTTGGGCATTTCCTGTGAGACTGATGGCCAGCTGCCTCAATGCCCTGCAGCCTTGCTTCAAGCCATCAGCTCTCCCAGTCCGTCAATCCTCAGAAAAAGAAGGGGAAAAAAAAAAAAAAAAAAAAAAAAGAAAGAAAAAGTTCTGGGCTTGGTTTAAATAAATTAAAAAAAGAAAAAAAGTGGTAGTGCAACCCCTTATGGATAAAACTTGTGGATCACTCTTCTGATCTCTTCATCATGTTCAACAGCCCTGGCCAGCCCAGCTCCCTCCCAGCACAGCCTGGATGGATGGTGGCCCTTCATTCGATCTTCTCCATGTCCCTCCCCACCTGTGGACAACCTAAGCAGGGCCAGCCATGGGGAATAAATTCCTCTTGCTGGGTGCAGGACTTGACCCACCACAGCAAGGTCCCTCCTTTTATAGTTGGTGTTTTACCTGGCACCTCCTGCCACCCTCAGCTCACTGAATGGTTTGGGTTGGACACTAAGGACCACTTATTTCCACCCCCTGCCACGGACAGGGACACCCTCCACTAGCCCAGCTTGCTCCAAGGCAGCCTTGAATGTTTCCAGGGATGGAGCATCCATGAACAATCTGTTCCAGAGCCTCCCCACCCTCACAGCTGCTCTCCCGTGGGGCTGCTCTTCAGGCAGTCACTCCCAGCTGGTTTCTCCACCCCAAGAGTGGAGTTTTGTGCTTCCCTTTGCCAAACCTCACGGAGTTTAATTCAGCCCTTTCTTCAAATTCATCTGGGTCCCCTCTGAGCAGCCACTCTATCATTTGTCACATCAGACTCTCCTCCTAGTTTAGTGTCATCCACAAATTACTTGTTTTGGTAGCACAGCTAGAGTGAAGAGACCATTTAAATGCCACTCCTGGAGCATTTGCTCGTGGTGGAGAGTTTGTGTAAATTAGAGTCCCCTGGGCTCCTTGTTGTGCTGCCTGCTGACCCCATCCTGCAGCTGCCCTAATAGATTTTCCCAGAGTATTTCAATGCTGCAATATTAAACCTCATTTCATAGTGATTCCTATGAGATGAAAGTGCCTCAGCATCTGCAGGCTGAATCATCTGTGGGACTGAGCTTCCCTGCAAGCTCAGAGCCATAAAACACCCCCTGCCCCAGCTGGGAGCAGCCATGGGCTTATCCTGTGGAGAGGTTTCTCCTGGGAAGATGAAGGAGCCCACAGACCTTTTAGTGCAAGTTTAATAAAAAATTTAGCTTTTGGGCTCTTTTGCCTGTGAACAACAAGTTTCCCTGCTTTCTTTCTCCTTTGCACAATGAGCTGGTTCGTTTTTTTTTTTTATTCCCCACAAATATATGTGAACAGTTCACCTGCCTTTTTCTTCCTCCTGCCAGGTCTCTGCCAATGAAATGGTTCCCTCCTGGGCACAGATCACTGGCCTGACTAGGCTGCTGTTTTGTTAGAAGCAGGAAAATTATAATGTTGCCCTTTACTTTTTCTCATTAATTGAGGTACAACTCACTCCTCTCCTTCCCTTTCTGCCCCTTGAAATTCACCTGTAAGCACCTTAAAGGAAGAACTGTTCTAACCCAAGTCCAGCAGAGAGGATGCTCTCTAAAAACAACCAAACTATCAAAAATCAGAAATCATTTCAAAGAGCATTGCTGTGCTTTGGGGAGCTGCCAAAACCGTGTGAATGATACATAAAAGATAAAATGTCTGACAAAATCCTCCAGTGCTGCAGGAAACAGTTCAAAGAAAAGACATCGATGTCCAATTACCTGTCCAGGGTTCTGGACTGCAGGGAAACATCAACTTTTTGGCAACCAAAGCTCCACACAGGTACTAATTGTGGTGGGCTTACTGGTAAGAAGCAGGTTAATTTGCTTTATCCTGCTCCCCCGTGGTCACTTTGGGACCATGATCAGCACTTGAGAGACCAGGTGTGGTTCCAGCTCTCAGAGCAATGTGCCCAGCAAAGCAGGTAAAAGCCAATTTATTTACTTCACACCATTTTCCATCTGAGGCACCATTTTCTTTCTGATCTGCACCAGAATATTCCTGCCCCGAATTTTGTTGCCTGAAACACAAGAAAAACACCTCCCTGCTTCAAAGCAAGTCACAAATTCATATTTTTTACTGCCATTCCCAATCAGTGCTGTTTGCCTGGGGTATCTCCCTTCTCACTGTCCCCTCCTTACACCACACTGAAAAAGCACCTCCAGACAGGCTCTTCTCTCACTTGTATCTCCCTGTTTTCTTCTGCACTGCAACATGGAACCAAGCATGGACAGAAAAGAGCTGGATGAGTCCAAAGCAGAGCCCCATTGAGCATTTAACTGCATTTTACTGCAAATTCACATCTAATGGGAGGCTCCCTGTTCCCTACTTGCACACTGAGACAAGCTGCAGCTCTGGTGGACTTCTAATGTTATTCCCTGTCCTCCCTCCTACAAATCTGGCAAGATTTGTGTTCCAGAATTTTATAAATTATGGGTTTGCAAGCAATGATTAAAATAATGTAATTCTCTGCCTTTTTTTGAGTTCAGCTTGACCATCACTTCCTGAGCACAGTCTGAGTGACTCAGAGGGGCCAGTGATCTGAGCCCTGCCCAGCCCTGAACTCTCTGCTGACATTTCTTAATGTCAGTAAATAACAGCAACTTTTGTACATATTGCTTTTCTTTCTAGGCAATTTACTGTCCTTATTCTTTCTGGGTCTCGTCCCAGACTGAGATTAAAAACAGGGCCAGCTTAGGCAGGTGATTTGTTTGTGTATGTCTGTGTGTCTTGTTGCTGAGCTTGAAGTCAGACCTGCATAAAATTTGGTGATCTGGGGCCGATGGGCTCAAAGTGCTTTCTCTGACTCTCCCAGTTTCCCTCACCACAGATCTGCTACACTCATCTTCACTTTCTCTCTGATCATCAAACTTCTGTAAAGAAAGGTCAGTGACATTTCACAGTGTTTGGAAATGAGAACATCTCAGACCTGGTCAAGCTTGCATTAAAATGCTCTTTTAATGACAAACAGGCCATCTGCACACTGTCTTTGAGTAAATCCAGGAGCCCACATAAACTATTTCTATTGACAGCTAGAAAAATTAGCAGAGGCCAAAATCTTTCACATCTCTGCTTTTGTCCTCCCTCGGAATTACTGATTGAATGTCCCCTGTTTTGAGTGAAAAGTGAAATATGGATTTTCTTTTCATCACCACCACTTGCACAGCTGCATCAGTCATTAAGCTGTCCTAAAGATCTGTTACCCAGGAACTGGATGCCAGGTGTATATCATATCCTGAGGTGAATGGTGGCAAGGCATAAATTGATCATGAGGTTCATGCCTTTGAAACCCCAGTGAAAGAACATCAATTGTCATCAACTACAAGAATATAAATAGAAAATATCAAATCAGTTCTGGCCTAAATGTGTTGTGCAATGGAAATATATTATAAAAAAAATAAAAAGCCAAACAAACTTAAAAAACCACAAGTTAGTTTGATCAGGGACAAAAATTTATACTTTTCAAGGTAGGACATAAAATGAACAGAAATTTTTTCTTTACTCAGCCTGTCCCTCCTCCACGTGTTTTGTACAACTGTGTGCTGCAGCTGAAACCTCAGGCTTCTCCTTTACTGTCCCTGTTGAAAAGTCACTGCAGAGCCACAACCTCCTGGAGCTTAACTTCCTCCAAATATCAGGTGAAATGCAGCCACCATCCTTTCCAAGCTTTCTGCACTGCTGTCAGGTGTTTATTTTAAACTTCTCTGCCAAAGCTTCTGATGTACTTGCAAAGTCTCTCTTATATCATTATGTCAATATACTCTTATTCCCCTTAAACTGCAGTTTTCTAGGTTAAATAAGCAAAGCTATTGCCTCTTTTTTTAAACTGAGATATGTTCTCTATCACCTATTTCAATTTTAGTCAATCCTTCTTGAATATGTGTGACTAGAACTGTATGTTATCGTTCTAAATGAGATTTTATAGCACCACATAATTCCCTGTTTCTGCTGGAAATTCCTTCTGTGAGATATGTTCACATCCACTTTTCTCACTGTTTTCTTGAAGGTCCATAAACATCTTAAGATCAACAAATGCAACCAGGACTTCTTTCTTCTGCATTGATAATTTCCAAGCCTCCAGCAGGAATTACTTTTTTTCCTCTGAAAAAACCGAAGTCTTCCTCACTATTACAGCCACACTGGAAAATCTGCATGTGCCTGATACCATTTTTTTTTCCTTTTTAATATATAAATTTTGTTATTTGACAAGTGAATAGTGCAAACTTTGTTAGACTTACATTAGACCCACAAGTCCACACGTGAGTTTTGTCTGAATTCTGGAATGGAGAGTAATTAGTCCCAGGATTTCATTCTTTTAATCCTTTATGCCTGCACTTTAATCTCTGATTAATGTGCTATACTAAAAAAAAAAAACAAGTACTAGGTTCATGTTAGCTGTAATTAGTTATGAAAATTAATACAGTTTATTAGTATTAGTTTATATAATACTAGTAAATTAGTGTTGCATAAATTAATATAATTTAAATATTGTATATTTAATAATATAAATACAATATATTTAATACAATAAATAATTTATATAAATATAAAACATTTAACAGTATAAAGATAATATAATTTACATATTTATAATATAGTTTATATAATTCCTATTATGTTATTCTATTTCTATTTTATTTATTTATTATTATATATTTTACATATAATATATAAAATTTATAATTTTATATTTGTAGTATTTATAAATTATATGAATTCTATTAATTGATGTAATAGTTTATTTAGATAAAATAGTTTATATTAGAAAATAATAGTTTTTAATAAAAGTAATAGTAAAATATAATAGTTTATATAATAAAATAGTTTATAAAATTTATATAATAGTTGATAAAATTGGAGAACTCACTGTTTACACATGATTCACCTGTAATGTGGGTCTTACAGTGTGAAGCTTAGAGCAGAACACAGTTGTCCAATGAATTACCTAAAACAGGTCTCCAGGATGTTTTGGGGTATCTCAGACCTGGCAGATGCCACACAGGACCCACAGGAGACCTTGGCTCTTCTGCAGGGCAAGGGGGGCACCCTGAAACTTGCTCAGTTGTTGGGCACCTGACTGAAACTCACCCTTAATCTACTGATTTTAGCTTGGAGAGGTGAAATGAAACTTGGAGCTGGTGAAAAGCCTCCACTGAGTAACTCAGCTTAAAAACAGAGTTGTTGTTCCCTGCAGAGACATTAACAGGGCCAGGTGGTGTCACGGGGTCAGGAAGGAGATCTTTGGAGCTGGCAGCCCTCCAAGTCAGCTCTGGGCAGCCTGAGCTGGGCTGATTTCAGAGCACTCAGGCTTCCCTGCCTTCTCCAGCCTCCAACGAGCTCAGGGATCACAGCTCACCCAAGAGCTCTGCCAGATGGATCCCTGAGGAGCAGCTCTCCCCTCAGCTGTTCTATCCTGGGTTTTCAGAGCTGTTCACTTGGAGTTTGGCTTTCTCTGGAGCACTGGGACAAAGAATTAGGAATTCTCTGGCCACACACAGCATTTCCAGTTAGCTCCTTGCCATCACAGGAGCCTCAGTTACTGAGGTTATGCCCATTTCTATTTCCCAGAGGTTTGGCTGCCTGTGGAGATGAATGCTTGAGTTTTCAAAGTCACCTGGGAGAATCTAAGAAGGAAGAAGTGACTTGCAATTCCCAGCAAGACAAATTAAATTATCTAATCACCCCTTCTGGCCTCAAACCCCATGAAACCATATGAAATAATAGAACAAGAACTTGCCTGTGTGACTGCTAACAAAAAGAAAGGTTTCTGGTTCAGCTGCAGATAATGGTTTTGACATCATCTCTGAACTCTTGGCTTTGCAGATGTCAGAAGCTTAAGAGCTTGAGGGAGTTTTGATCTCTGATTCCAGCTTTTATCTGTGGAGGTGGGAGACCAGGAAGCACAAAGTGCAAAGCTGCAGAAAAGGGCTGCTTGAGTCAGCAACTTGCAGCCCTTCCTGTGATTGTAATTGATTTCAAGTCACAGCTTACCAGGGGGAAAGCACCACGTCATGACCAAGCTGCCTCCTCATCCTGGACTCTGCAGGAACCTGGGAGAAATGTTGCCTCCAGGTTTTCTGGGACTGGGGTCTTCAATGGAGGAAAAAAAAATAGTGTAAGAAACCACTTGGTCTAATAACAACTGTGGAAAGAAAAAGGGATTCTGAATTGCAGTGGATATTACAAATCTGCTATCTCAACAGAACATGTAGAAATAAATGAAATTGTAACATAATTGCTCTAGATTTTTTATTCTCTCTATTAATTTTGCTCTCATGTTCGCTGACACTTGTGCCATGCTGTAGCATTGTGCTTTGAAATGTTCCTGCCCCCCTCCAGGAGGTCTGCTGGGGTGATGACTCTGGCACAGAAGTCAAAACTCTCCAAATTAATTGCTCCTTTCATCCCCTAATTAGAACCATGCTAATTTCCTTCAACATCATTATTCTATAAAAAGCCACTCTTTCAGCTCCACGTTGTTGATGTGGGAGATGGAAATCAAAGGAGGACCAGAAAAGAGGAGGCACCACAGGCAGCAAAGAGACTCTCACTACTCTGAATCCTTTTTTAGGATGTAAAGCAACAAGATCTTCCTGATAATTCCACAAATTCTTGTAAAATTCCCCCTTTCCTGGTGGGAAACCAGACCAATACTTATTAAACCCCACTAGTGGAAACTTCTTCCTCAGCTGGCCTATGCCACTGGGTACTGTAAGAAATGTCTGCCTAAAGAGAAATAAAAGTATTCAAAGCCACATGTAGGAATTGAGATTGAGTCCTAAATAGTTAATTTCTGGTTCCTCATACATAAGAGTAGATTTTCAAAGCTCAGGTTCATTTCTGGGATGTCATTGTTAGCTTGGCCATGCAGGTATTTTGCCAAATATGTTTGGTTATCTCTGTTTGCTCTGAAATTGAAATGGTTATTGTAAAGAAAAGATCCACCTTCAAACCTGGAATGTGAGAGGTCAAACATAGAGGAGAATATTCAATTCAGGAAACAAAGATGCCTATTTAGAAGTTAAGGACCAAACATGCTTTAAGGCAAATGACTTTTTGGGACAAAGTGCAATTTAGTCTTTACTTATTTTCATATTTCTTTATAGTTGCCATGAGAATATTTTAATAACCTCTGTAGAGTTTAAAATTATGCAGGTAATTGCTTGAAGTAATTTTAGTGCTATTAAAGATAACAAACCTCTTGTGTGAAATACTTTGCTAAGCAACGATCAGCAGAAAAGGGGTAAAGATATTTTTATTGCAAATTTGAGCTCTTTTTATAGGTGAGCTGAAGTGAGAATATAATTACATTATCTATAAAATAAAAGGTGTGCAGGTATTCAAACACCTACCATCTCAATCTTGCGTGGAGTCATGCAGAAAACAGAGCAGAATTTTAAGCAGATCCCTTTCTCCCATTCAGCAGCCTGTGTGTGATCTCTGAATCCACCCCCAGCTTGCACTGATAATGTTCAAATTGCAACTTGATTCATCACAGCACATTCATAATACCTGAAACAGAATTCCTCCCAGATTACTTGGGAGACACTCAGAGGAACAAGTGAGTATAAATCCTACACAGCTTGCTTTCATTTCTTTTCCTGACTTTCTTGATTATGGCTACAAAACCATTTCCTCCTTTTTGGCTCTACTTCATGAAAAATGTGTCAGAGAAGTTGGACTAGGAGAAGCTTGAGACTTTGACAAAACCAGTTACACAAAAGCTGGAAACCCCCAAGTGAGTAATAATAAAATTTGTTCCTCTAAGTTATGATGTCCTGCTAATGAGCTATAAGAATTCTTAGAACCTGAATAAACAAACAGAACTTGCATTTTTTTTGTCTCTTTCAGGCTTGTTTAAGGGCTGCAAGTGACACAAGCAAAGCATAATTTCACTCTTATCCAACTGACAGGTTAGCCAGGAGCTGAAGTTGTTCTGCTGTGCCACAAGAAATCCCAGCTTAAACAGATCCTGGATCTTGTGGGGTGTTGGATTTAAAGCCTGATGGGAGCTGGAGGCTGATTTTTTGTTCCCTGCCTTTGTTGCATGTGTTCTTCAGCTCTGGGAACTGTTAGTCCTGAATCATGAGGAGATCTTCAGTGCTGACCTGCTCCAAGGAATATGTGAAACAAGCTGAGCAGGAGTGCCAAAATAGCTTGGAAAAGGAAAAAGGAACATGAAAATATCAGTTTATCTAGAAGGCACATCACATTTCTGTGACTGCCACAGCTCTGCTACCACCTGGGACATGCTCTGGGTGAATATTGGCCCTGCCACTCTACGATAACTTCTTGCCAAACTGAAATGTCAAGGAAGGCTTCTTCCACCCTTTTTTATTATGAGCCATTTCTCCCTCCTAAAACAGACCAGAAGAGCATTTCAGAGCCTGCTGCTCACAGCAGGAATTTACTTCCTTTCCCTTCTTTTCCTTTACCCTCCCCCTATTTATTTTTTCACCCCTCTGAGCAATTTTTCAAGCTATCTTCCAAACCTCTTGAAGGGGGGAAAAAATTATTTCTTTCCCATTCTCCTCAATGAGCAAGATTGATTTTTTTTTTAGCCATTAGCTGCTGTGAGCTGCATGTTAATAATGAGCCTACAGTATAGGTAATAATGATGGATATTTTCCATGTGCACATATGGACAGCCAAGCATTATTTCCCTCCATAGGCTCCCTGGAATGGCTCCTACCTGCAGGGACCTGCCATTTGGGACACATCCATCCCTTGCTGTGCCATCCTTTCACTGGATTTCAATGTAGGGGGTGACCTCAATTCACAGAATTAATGCCTAATCACCACGATTTGGGGCATTTCCCCTCCTTTTCTTATTTATTTCTGACAAAGGAGGAGCTGTATTCTTGTAGTTTTCCCTCCTGATCTGGTCTCATCTAACTTAAAAGGTAAAATTCCCTTTTGGTTTTTTGGGGTTTTATTTTGCTGTAAATTTTAATCCCTGAATATTTGTCACATGCAGGTGTTCCTGAATACGGCAAGCAGCCCCTAGGAAAGTCACAGAGCCAATTGTATTAAGTAATGGGGGAAAAAAACTTAAAAATTTTCAATTTTCCTTCATTCCTGTCTCCAGAAAAAAAAAAAAATCAGCCCGGAAGAGGAACTGAATAATATCTGCAAGTAATGACTCAACAGTTCTTAATTTTACAGATTTGTATTTCTGCCAAAGTAAGGAGCCAGTGAAGAATTGCTGGGTGTTCTTCCTCTTCTCCTTCACATCTCAACCAGTAAATGTGCACTGGTGGATCAAGCTGAGCATCCTTCTAAGGCTCAGTCTCATCTGAGAATTAGTAAGGCTGAGCTGCACAGCATTACCCTGGACAGCAGTGCATGGTGAGGGATCTGCCTGAACACTTGTGCACAGCTCCGAAGTCAGAGATGTTTCCTAAAGAACAGCTTCTCCCAGAGGGATTTCAGTTCCTGGGGTGGGTTCCAGTACTGGACAAACGCCAGTGCACCCACTAGAACAGACTTAAATATTTCTTGCTGTGAGATAGGACTGGGGGAAGGCAAAGTGTTCTGTCACAAGTGTTTCCCAGGGAGAGATCTGAGGCATAAATCTCCAGAAATAAGGCAAAGGACTTGTTAGAGAGATTTGATCCTGAGCAGTGAAACAATGGCCTCAGTGACAAGGACTGACAGGGATGTGCCTTTCTTCTATTCTTGGAGAGATTGAAAAGGCTTTTCAGCCACCAAAAGCTATGTTTTAATAAAATATAAGTTAAAATAGTTAACTTTTCTAATAAGGACAGCCTAAACAGAGTAGATTGATCAGCATTGAACTGAATGAAGGAATGCAATTCTTCCTCCCTGCCCAGCTGGTCCCTGCTGGGAGTGCTGAGGCTGCAGGCAGAGGACAAAGCTCTAACTGAGGTCTGGATAAATGGATGGATGTGGAAAGCTGCTAGGTTTGACACAAGTGCTGAATGTATTAAATAACAATGGGAGAAACCAATAAATCTGCAAGTAGTGCTGTGAGGAGGGGCCAGATTGGTTGGGTACCTAGATGGGAACACCAGGGACCTTTTGGGGATCCAAGTGTAGCCAGGACAGCAGCAGCACCTGGGGAACTAAATCAGCAATGCTGCAAAATATGAGATTGCAAATATCAGAAATAGCTAATAACCATATAGAAACCAGCAAGTTTTGGGATGGACACAGCAAAACTGTGACCACTGGAAAAAAACAAGTGATTATGAGTGGGTTAATTAATTGGGAAGGAATGAGGGTGGAAAGGAGGAAAGTGGGGGACCCATTGTATCCACACCTTTCTTCCATAATCAAGAGGGGTTTGGGGTGTCTGAGGGAACAGGGGTGGAGAAGCATGGGGATGCTCCCACCTAACACAAATACCTCTTCATAATCCTTTAATGGGCAAGAGAAAGCAAAGATTGCAGTGCATATCTTTGTCAGATGAAAATCTCTACAAAATTGAAATATTCTGGCTACGTTTATTTTTTCCCCCTGTCTATCCATGCTCAGGCTATCCAATCTCCTCTTCCCAAAAGGATAAATTTGAAACCTACTGCTAAAACCCAGTGGAAGTCTGGTTTTTAGAGTGGGAGTGATGGTGTTTGTGTGGCTGTAGCCACAAGAGGAAGATCTTGTGAAGGAAGCCAAGGCAGGACCTGTGGATTTGGAGATCACCAGGATGTCCCACTCTGTACGCCAGGCACTCACTCTCACACCCCACCAAAACAAGATTCTCAGTCTTGCTAAATCATTTTCAGTAAGAGATTTCTGTTCTCCTGTCTCATTTTGGAGTTTTCCTGGTTCCATTTGGAATTTTCTTCACTGTGGGCACAATATTCCAATATTCTCCCCTTCTTTTGGCCCTGATGCACTCCCTGCTTTCTAGTGACCAACACAACCCCAAGTAAAGCAAAAACAGCACACTACTTCCAGCTTTTTGCCAGCTATAATTTACTTGACAAAGGAGCAGCTCCGTGACTATTTTGAGGAGACTCCTGACTCTATGAGGTGACTTTGCCTGGGGGAAAATGCCAGCATAGAACAGAGCACCCATCCTCTCCAAACAGGTCATGCTTACAAGGTTAGTTTTTTTGTGTGTGTGACTTTTGGTGGTTTTATTTTTCCCTGTTATTTTTCTTTCTAATTTTCAAATGGAAAAGAATAACCAAGTACTAAACAGTGGGTAATAACTCTCACTTTATATCCCCATCAAAGTGCTGGTAATTGTCCCCTCCTTCCTCTGAAAATAAGACACAGAACAATAAGCTCTGGAGGTAAGATTGTAAGTACCAATTATTATTTTTTCTATCCACTGGGAGATTTCAGCTTGGACCTGACAGTCACCATTGAGTTATGTGCCACTTGAGCAGGCATCCTGGTGCCATTTGCAGGGACATGTGGCTTGATGAGGCTTTTATGAACAATTACACAATGGTGTGATTTACAGAATTAGCCTGGCACCCACAGCATGCAGCAGGACACACACAGCAGAGGGGCACAGCATGGAGAGGGGAAATCAGGAAAACACAGCACTGCCCAGGCAGCATCCCCAAAAACCAGCAGCTGAGAGGCTGGGCATGCAAACCACATGAGATCCACTCTGACAGCTGAGGAAGGCTGTCCTCACCTTAGAAGCTCATTCTAATGCTGAGAGCCAAATTAACACTGGCCACTTTACCTTTGAGAGGCAGAACTTGAGCATTTCTGAAACCACAGCAAGTTTATTGACATTTAAGTTCTTCAACTCACTCCCCATTAAATCTTTCTACCAAAAGCCATAATGATGATGGCTGTCATTATTATTATTATTTGTCATCACAATAGCAGCATTTTGTGAGCAGCCAGGGGCTCAATTGCATTGCCAAGTTTAGCCCTCACTTGCATTGATCCAGTTCTCAACCAAAAGCCATTTCTGAGACTTTTAGGATTTTACTTTGTATGGATCAAAGAGCTGTGGGCTGCACTGGAGTCACCCCTCTGCAGGGAAGTTGTGAGGGGCTGTTTAAAACCTACAGTTCATGGATTGAGACATCTTCCAGAGCTTGTGCTGTCAGTCAAGCCAGAAACTCAATTTCTCCCAAGAAACTCCACCTGAAGAGCCCCTGAAGCCAGCAAAGGTCTCACAGAGACTCCCACTGCACATCAGCCATGCACCAGATCCAGGCTCCAGGATATGAAGAAGAGGAAAAACTCATCTGACCTGAAATCTGACCCACCCATCTCCTCTCACCCACCAGGGCTCAGGTGACACAGTCACACCACAACTGTGGGGTCAAACTCCCTCTGCCAGGGCTTGGGAAGCAAAGCAAATGCAACTTCCAACCCCCGAGGCTTAAAAGAAAATGCCACAAAATAATGTGCTACTTCTGGACCAAAACTCTTATTAGGCTCTCATGTATAGGCAGACATCACTGATACCTGCTGGTTTTTTAAATGAAAAAATGGCCAGTTTTCTATGGTTTAAAAAAAAAAAATTGAAAGATGAGAGGTATGGTTTAGTCCAGAAAAATCTCACTAAATAGAGGAAGCCAACAAGAAACTGCAGCTGGATACCAAGGTCAGGGAGATCTTTGTGGGCTCAGATGGGACTTGGACATTTCCCAGGCTTGTCAGCCTGATGGTTTTTATGGACACCATTTCCAGCTGCATAATTTCCCTGTTCACTGCACACAGAAAATATGTACACACCCAATCCCCTGAACTCCTCTTCCTTCTCTGTCCCAAAGTGCTGCACAGTCCTGTCTACTGGTTTTGTGTTAAATTTCACCAGATTTCTGTTTCACAAGATTTAGTGGGAGCCCCTTCAGAAGAGGCTGAAGTGTTGTCTCCATTCTGCTTGGTTTTCTACATCTCACTTTTAGCACTTTGCTGAATTCCTACCATGTTCTCCTTTCACAAATGAGGAGAGCGACTCAGAGCTGTGAAACTGCCCGAGGGTATAATGCAATACTGCAAGAGCTGAGTTTCTTTGTTTCTAGTCCCTTACTTAATAGTAGCTCACAAACTAAAGTTATTGATCACCCAGCACCAAAAAGAGATGTTGAGGTTGCCACCAATGTATTCTTACTGTGTAGCCCTTTTTGCTGCAAATGGACCAATGCAAAGGGAATTCCCTCCAGTCTAGCTGCTTTCGAAGCTGTGGCATAAACTATGAGTAGATGATCACAAAAAATTAATTAAATCCCCTTGGCATGCACTGAAAAAATAATCGGTGTTCTTTTTGTAGCAGACTTGACAGGTTTATAATAAGAAATGTTTCATTAAAGCAGTAAAGCTCATTGTCTGCAAATATTGTAAAGTAAAATAAATGAGAATTAAAACTAAATCTTTATTAAGTTTTGATGAAGATTCTGTCCTTGAGCTGTAAATCCAGGGCATTCCTCTCCTAGAAAACCACTAGGAATGATGTATATGATGTACCACAGATGGAATATCTTCTTAGATAATGAAATCACTGACAACTGTGGGCGAGAGTAAGAGCTGAATTTGTTCTACCTCTCCCCAAACTGCCAAGTTCAGGAGCCCATGGATGACCTTGCATGTGCAAGGATGAAACCTGAGTTCCTCATGGCCAACAAAATAAACAGCTCCTTCCACAATGAACTTTATTTGTTCAGGAAACCTGAGAGGGAGGCACAGCAACTACACAGAGCTGAAGCCAGCTGAGCTACCCTACCCCAAAATTCCCCTGTCAGCCCTTTGGTAACACCTCTCTTAACTCAAAGTGGGCACCTATGTATTTCCAGAAACATAAGTAAAGATATATCAAAGCCATTTTAGAAAGGAATTAGATTATTCTATATCTAGAAGAGGGTGAGGTTGAGATGGGAAACGTTGCAGAAAAACTGGTGAGAGGATGAGATATGGATGAAAAATGATCCTTCTGAAATGAGGCTTCCCCTGCCTGGCAAAGAGAGCTGAGGGAATCTAATTCCTCTTGGCTGTAACAAGAGACAGAGAAAAGCACCCTGAAGCTGAAGGAAAACACTGACAAAAAGAAAAATTGCTGGAAAATTGGCCATTAATACATTTAAACTGGCAATTAGAAACATCTTCCACTAAGTCCCAGCTGGAGATTAAAGAAGAGAGGGAAAAAAAAACCCTCTTAAAGACAGAGCTTCACCCTCTCTGAGAGGAGGGTATGAGGTGCTGGTTTTCATTACAGACAATTTGACACATGAGACCAATTCCAACCTCATTCTGCTGTGTTCTCCAACACTGCCAGTGCTGCCATCATAACAACTGGAAATTGAGGGCACTCAGCACTGGCCAGTCCCAGGTTTGAGAGCAGCACAGAACTCCAAAGCTCAAATTTGCTTTTCTCAATTGCTGAAAGCATTGGCTCATCAGAATCTGAGAAGAGCCAGCTGGGCAGGGCATCCCCCGGCCCTGTTCATTTCCTTCAGAAATAATTTCTCAGAAAACATATTTCCATTTTACAGTGGAGTCCCAGGAAAGTCCTGGATTGCTCTTTTACTTTTCTCACCTGCCCATGCAAACAAATTTTAGCTGCTGATTGCTCAGGCTGCAGTGGCTCCCTTTGGAAGGATTACAATGACAGCAGAAGAGGCTGATGAAAACTGTGACAATTCCCTCTTCCCCCAGCTGATTTGGAGCAGCAAACGTTAATGCTAAAATGTACAAATGGCTCTGCATGCAATTTTAATATGATTATCATATGAGAAAAAGAAAGACCATCTGTGGAAGTAGGAGATCTTAATGGGAGATTTAATTGACTTCATTTATCTAAGGGGACATACATGTGTTTCAGGACCTCCAAACCAGTCAGGTTGACACCTTTGCTGGGCTAGAATTAATGGTTTGCTTGATGGAGGGTGCAGTACACCTGAGGGATTGTAGCTGTCATATCCCCCTCTGAACAGGGAAAAGCAAAGTTATAAATCACCTTTATCACCAAGATGATGATTAAGGACAGAAAGTAGCATTTTAGCACAAGAAATGGATGAATGACTGCTGCAAGACCCAAAGGCCCCAAACCATAAAACAAATAACTGTGATTAAGCAGATCAAAAGTCCTTAAATTATCCAGGGCCATAAGGACCAAATTAAACCCCAAACCATTTAGGAAATGGGCTTCATAACATTTCTTGTTATGAGCATCTTGGCAGGAGTTCAGGAACCTCATTAGGAAATGGGAGAGACAAATCCACTTTATTAAGACAAAAAGATCACGTTATTTTGCATTTCTGTGTCAGGGAGAAAGTCAGCAGCAGGGAGAGCCGTGGTTGTAACAGAGCACAACCCATCCAGGCACAGGTGGTTGCCCAGGAAGAGCTCCAGGGCTTGTACATCCCATCCTCCACATCCATCTTAACCTCACTTAACTTCTTTTGACTTCCTTTTCCTTTTGACTTCCTTTCCATCCTCACTGCCAGTAGTGTATGAGCAAGGGTTTTCCAATTAAAAGTGTTGTAAAATGCCATTTTGTCCATACTCAAGCTGTCTCTGTGTAAGGGGGATAGAGGTAATCCCTAAGATCTTCTGGTTTTTTCTGGAATTTTTAAATTAGCATTCAAATCTTCCAGAGGAAACCAGAAAGGTCAAGAACAGCTTGTTCATTGACCTCATTCAGACAAAAGGAGATGCAAGAAAGACCATCCTGCCTAGGGATGTATCCCAGGGGGATATTTACTGTGATGCATCAATGAAAAAAAGAAAGCAGGTGATGAAAGTCCCTCCCAGCACCCCTAAAAAATCCTCTGTGATCTTTCCTATACTCCATTTCAAGAACTTCCCTAAAAAAAAATAAAAAAAATAATAAAAAAAGGCAAAAGTAAAATAAAACTCTCACATATATCTGTAAATATTAATGTGCAAATATAAATGCATTATCTCAAAGAGCACAGCTGTTCTCTAGCAGCTTCCCTCAGCACCAGTTACCAAATTTTCCTTCTCTTAAGTCACAAGAGAGGCAGAGAAATTTTGCACTCACTGAGGAGCTGTTTGGAGCTCTTCTTTGCAGAGGCACTGAGATGACAAGGTGAGATCTTCACTGAGACTGCCACAATTCATCCCGAGCCTTGAGAGGTGCAGAGGGGAAACAGCAGCACAAGGAGGCTCATACACTACTCTAACTCTTCAAATACTCTTGAAAAAGCAGGAGCAGCTTGGGAAGGCACAGGTTTGCTCTTCAGAGGCAGAGCAAGTCATCTCAGTGGATGGCAGGAGGGAAGAGGGTGGTGCATTGATAATCCTCACAGTATTTAACCCAGACTGCACCCAGGGAGGTGTTTGCTGAGCCCCCATAGGGCAGGACTGTCAAAGCTACATTTACACTGGATTTTTTCATGTCCAGAGGAGGGAACAGAGGCAGGCTGATTCCTTGGCCCTTTGCAGGGTGATCTGCTGAGAGCTGGCATCTTGTTTTTCCCTTCACAGATGGATTTTCAGGGGTCTGAAACACAAGTCTGTGACGATGTTCACAGGGGTCCCAGGATGAGGGAAGAGATGAGAAAGTTGACTCCATGTTTCAGAAGGCTGATTTATTATTTTATGATATATATTATATTAAAACTATACTAAAAGAATAGAAGAAAGCATTTCATCAGAAGGCTGGCTAAGAATAGAAAAAAGAATGAATAACAAAGGTTTGTCTCTGACCGAGACAGTCTGGACAGTTGGACTGGGATTGGCCATTAATTAGAAACAACCAGATGAGACCAATCAAGATCTACTTGTTGCATTCTATAGCAGCAGATAATCATTGTTTCCATTTTGTTCTTGAGGCCTCTCAGCTTCTCAGGAGGAAAAAATCCTAAGGAAAGGATTTTTCATCAAACATGTCAGTGACACAAGTCTGCTGAGGAGCAGCTGAAGGAACTGGAGGAAAAGAGACTTGAAGTGAACCATATTGCTCTCTGCAGGTCCCTGACAGGAGGCTGTAGCCACAGGGGTCAGTTTGTTTTCCCAGGTAAGAAGTGACAGGATGAGAGGAAATGGCCCCAAGTTGCTCCAGAGGAGGTTTAGACTGGATATAAGAAAAATTTCTTCTACTGAAAGGGCTGTCAGGCACCAGAACAGGCTGCCCAGGGCAGTGGTTGGAATCACCATCCCTGGAGGGGCTCAAAAGATGTTAAACTGTGGCATTTAGGGTCGGGGTCTAGTGGTGAACACTGTGGTGCTGGGCTAATCTTGAGGTCTTGTCCAACTTTAAAGATTCAGTGGTTTTGTGTGAGCTCTCCAGCCCTGGTGACCCAGGCTGAGCGAGCCTGGTGACTCTGAGTGGGCTCCAAATTAAATTGTGTGAGAGGAGCACAGGGCACGTTCCAGCCTCTCCCCAGTGGGAAGGGGACACAGCTGAGATGCAATCCTGGAAAACTTGCCTGGACACCTGGAAATCAAGCTTCAAATCCAGCATCAGACCTTGGTGCAGAGCAGAAGTTTGAAGCATTTCACCACAGACAAACCTCCTGCACCCAAACAAATATCACTTTTAGATAAATATAAATAAATATCATTTTTAAATCATCTTTAAACGATGCAGCAGCCAAGGCTCACACACTGCAGCCTTTTCACACAGGACTGCAGCAGAGAGGGGCTGTCCTGCTCTCACTTTAAATGCTTCTTAACAATCTGCTTCTCTGAAAAACACTCCCAAATAGCTTCTGGCATCCAGATGGAAGTTTTTCTGTGTAATACACTACCCTCTGCTGCTCACACAGCCTAATTACAATGCAGTATTGAAATTTCTGAGCTCTGCAGGGGAGAGCTGGTGTTTGGTGTTAATCCTGACATTTATCCTAAACTCACAAAGGGTAGGAGTTATTAATTGCTACAAACAAAAGGAAGTGTTGGCTTGTCTGCTCGTGATAAGTGGATTTATTTAGGAGGCATATCTGGATTCTACCTGAACTTTCAAGGTTTTGCCTTAAATCTACACTGAAGCAGAATTTGTTCTGTGCAGAAATTAAGACCAAAGTCTTCCTGCAGCAGATTTTGCTGGGAGGTTCATGGAGTCACAAACATCAATACGTGCAAAATGTGTTTCCAAAGTGGATGGGCTGTCAGTCCAGTCCTTCTGATTCAGCACAGGGCATGAAGCTCATCACATCAACTACCAAAAACCAGCTTTATTTCAGAAAATAATAAAGTGGTGGTAATTTAAGGACAGCTGGCAATTGGCAGTTTTGAATCACACCCTCATATATTTATTTGATTTAATTTGTCCACAGAAAGGCACACAGACTCATTTATCCCAGGTCCCTTCTTTCTTTCTCTCCAAGCCTGGCACAGGTTGGAAGCTCTGCTGCCTGCACCCTCACAGGAGGGTGAGCCAAAGAAAAGAGAAATGTGGGATAATTGCTCCTTCTCAGGGAAAAGGAGAGCTCTCTCTCACATCTCCTCTGTGTTGGGACCTGCAGAGCATTCCACATCAGCCTCCTCTCACCTGAAAACAACCCAGCCAGAGCAGCTGCATGTAAATGGATATTTCTGTGGTTAATTTCTGGATATTTCTGAAGTTAATGCTGGAATTGCTTCTCCATTTTTGCTGCCTGAACCAAATGGCACCAAACTCTCCTGCCCCTCCAGAGTCACCCATCACCGACATGTTCTATGAAAAATCCTTTCCTTAGGATTTGTCCTCCTGAGAAGCTGAGAGGCCTCAGGAACAAACTGTAAACAATGATTATCTGCTGCTGTGGAATGCAGCAGGTGGATCTGGGATTGGTCTCATCTGGTTGTTTCTAATTAATGGCCAATCGCAGTCCAGCTGTCCAGACTGTCTCGGTCAGAGACAAACCTTTGTTATTCATTCTTTTTTCTATTCTTAGCCAGCCTTCTGATGAAATGCTTTCTTCTATTCTTTTAGTATAGTTTTAATATAATATATATCATAAAATAATAAACCAAGCCTTCTGAAACATGGAGTCAACTTTCTCATCCCTTCCCTCATCCTGGGAGCCCTGC